>CAJNIZ010000088.1:0-33039 GCA_905231905.1 Symbiodinium pilosum | reverse complement strand
AGACTAACGTGCAATGTTCCAAACAACTTTAGAGTGCTTTTCGGGCAATCAGAGAGGACGGCATGACAGTGTTGCAAACTTTGGCAAGCAAAGCGGACAGTGTGAGACGGTCACAGTTGTATATACAAAGCATTCACATTTCTCCTCACGAGAAAACATTCTTGCCTCAGCTGCTGTAGTCTAGCTTTCGTGCGCGCTGCTCTCAAGTCTGGGAATGATGGGGGGTCCAGATGTTTCGAAATGAGGTTCTTTGAACCCTAGTCAGACGCAGTTAGGCTGCCATGGTTGCTCTAGTAGCTGCATGTTAGTGCAAGTGAGGTATGTTGAAGCAACATTGGTACGATTCACAGTTCAGCAGCCCAAGCCATGGCTAGTTTCTGGGTGATTTCCGCCTGTAATGTATTTATCCTGCGGCCACTGCTACTAAGTGAAATGTCGCAGGTCCTGACCTTCGCCGGTACGGGCGCAACGGGACTAGACCCGAGCCTGCATGCAGAGGTCACAACCCGCTTGTCAAAGCAGGTGCCAATCTTCGTAGCCAAATTTGCGCATGCGAAGTTTTGATCAATATGTTATGTAGAGGCTGGTAGATCCTTGAAAGTTTGAATCCATGCGTGCTCTTAAGGAAGGAAATCACGGCGCAGAAGATTGTGCCGAGGACAGTTCAGCTGGGGTTCGAGACCCTTGCGTTTAGAGAGGGCTTGCCTGATTGGTGGTAGTGTGTTGTCATCATTGCAGGCAGTGTTCTTAGACGTTGCTCTTGCCCACGGTACTGTCGTTTTGCTCGGCTTGGCCTGTTACGCTGTCGGCGATGATGGCTACCTCTTGGCCTTCATCTATAGACGATCCATGCTAAAGAGGGGTCCTCCTAAGAAGGATCCTGCGGTTATAGTGTTGAGAAGTACACAGCTGGGTCTTTTTTTGTGTCTTGTATGCTATGAATTCACATCTCACCCCCCTACACAAGACCGCTGGTAACCCTACCATTCTCCCGGGCTCTCGATAGAATAGCCCATAGACCTTACCATTGCAACAGCGATCACCATGAATCCTGTAGATTCATTCAAGCCCTCCCAGGACATGCATAATCCTATTGCTACTCTAACCCCCCAGCCCTACAGCCCTCCAATTATCACCTTAGTCTTATCCTCTCATGTCCGCCTGATTTTGCCCACCCTCTCATGATGACAATTTTACTACATGCCCTGCTGACAATCCGCATGATAGCTCTGTTCCCCACAGCCCTGCCTGACTAAGAACGGCAACCCAATGCACCCTTACTTCCTTGCAATTAAGCCGCATGAGCCCTATAACGCTGTTGCAGGAAGTGCCTGTGGATGAACCTACAGGCCTCGCTCAGGGTATCGGCCCCATGGGTGCACCGCTCTATCAGGCCTGTCCCGAGGTATCCTTTCAGGGTGTAGGACTTTCAAGGTTTAGGCTTTCGGCATAATTTTTTGTGCGGCGCACGTTTGAGGATTGGGGTTAAGTATTGTAGCGGGTCTTTCAGAAGCAGCAGTGTGGTAACACCATGATGCAAAACATGTGGATACTGAACAGGTTATCTCGTTCTGCCGCTGAATGTGTCGCGTGTATGGCACTGTGGGTAGTGCTTGGTGTGCAACAGTTAGCAGGTGCTCCAGAATTTCCTTGAAAACACTTTCACGGCTCAGAAGCAGGTCAGTCAAGTCATAGATCCCGCTTGGAAATGCAAAACCCGAATCAAACAAAATCATAGCAGTAATAATAATAAGACTCGTGAAAACCCTATTTATAGCAACCACAATAGCAATACGCTTTCTGAGAACAATGGCAAGAAGAAGTCTCTTAATGATACAGTCCCCCTTGAGAAGCTAGAATATGGGGTATATGGGGATCTTCTTGTAATATACCCAAAGCCATATTCTATCTACTTAAGGGGGACCCTAGACCCTAAACCGAACGTTGTACCTGCTAACGTGCCTCCCCTTGTTCCCTTACTTTGTCAAGCACTCATCTCAGTCATAAGTGCATGTTGATTACCTGAGTTTTCTCGGGACCATGCTTGCTAGTATTTCTAAGGACCTGCGCCTTGGAGAAAAGGTCCCAAAAAACACCGTAAGCCCTATATTCTATCTACTCAAGGAGGACTTACTATACCCTACAGCCAGGCAGAGCGCAACCAGCAGGTGGTCCGAGGCTTGCCAAGGGGGGCTGCTTGTCTCGCTGGTGGTTGGCAGGGATATATTCCCTATATGAGCTATAGTCTAAACTCCTCAAAGCGGGGTCATATAGGGGATTATATATGGGATTACTATAGGGGGTTTTCAAGGGGGATACTAGGAGTGTAGACTATAGCTCATCTTATCCCTACATAGTGTATTCCCTTATTTCCTACTAGTCCCAGTAGGTTGTAGCACATGGGGCAGCAATCATTGCAAGCGCGTTCAGTTAATACGTTGACCACTCCCCAACATGGTACCACCAGTCATGAACTGAAAGTTCACTGTTTGGGGGGCGAGAGGCGTTTCATTATCAGTGGATTACCGGAAACGCGTAAGCTGAATTGAAACAGCAGGTTAGCAGCAGGGTTTATTCTTCTAGTCTTGTGTCACTAGCAGAGCACGAAATGCTGAGCTTGCGGGCTGAAGCTGTCTGATCATAATATTCATCATAATCCTAGAAATGATTCTAGTTAGTCCTATCTAGGGTCTAGGGTTTAGGGATATTATCCCAATAATGGAAAGAACATGGAAGATTTATTAAAAAACACACACAGTTGAAATGGAAATCTATGTAGGGATTGTTCATGTTGAAATGATGGCAGGAATCGATTTGGGAGCCCGCTTCTGCCTGCAGCTTGGGGTGAATGTGACGAGTGGTCAAACTTTGTCAGCGCTTGCTTCGAGATCTGCTCGCGAGTGCCAAGATGCATGCCAAGCAACAGATGGCTGTGAGCACTTCAACTTTTTGATTGATAGTGATGGCAGCTCCACAGGATTTGGCAGCTGCGTCCTTATCCAAGCCAGCACTTCCGGGCAAGGCTTTGTGCAGACGGGCGTGGCCGCTGCATATGTTTCGGGTCCATCCGTTTGCAAGTTTGCATCGGTTCGGGATGTTGCCGGCACTCGTAACACAGCAGGGGCGATTGACAGCGTAAACCCTCTGGCGGCGCAGCTTTCAGAACCAGCTGGTCTAGGCAGCTGGCAAGACCAGCTGTTTGTTGCAGATTCCGCGAATCACTTAATACGGCAAATGGACATGGCAACAGGCGCGGTGATGACAGTTGCAGGCACTGGAAGCAGAGGCTTCACCACTGGGGACGACGCCACACACAGTGCATTGGCTCGGACCCTCGACGCGCCACATGCTGTGGACGTGAACCAGCTAGGCCACGTGTTCTTCACAGACTCAATCAACAACAGGATTCTTGGTTTTCAACATCCACAAGGCATCTCGAATAGTTTTGCTGTTGCTCGTGACTGCTTTTGCACCATATGACAAGCTCACCTCAATAGCTTGACCTAGGTAGCCCCAATCTGACTGAGGATCCGGCTTCTTGACGTCCAAGCAAGCACGCTCTCCACTGTTGCAGGTTCAGGCCTCCTGCAGATTCGGATCTCAACCCTGTACGCAAAGTTTCTAGCCAAGAGCAGACAGACTAGCTTTTGCAGTGGATAGAAATTGGGAACTCCACAGACAGGTAGTGCCTTCACAGTCTAGGAAACAATACCTGATTCTGCATCTCGTGCCTGTCTCAGTGATTTGGACCTTTGGTGACCATCCCTGCGATTTCAGGCTCTGCTGGCTTCAATTCGGGGGTCTTTTCTGGGGACGGTGGCCAAGCAACTCTTGCTCGCCTTGCCACTCCAAGAGGCTCTTCATGTCGAAGAAGTTGTTGCTTGAGTCGGGGTGGTTTTGTGTTCGTAGTTCGACTCAGGGTTTTGATTTCAGGGCACTGGCATATGTAGTCGGTGTAGTCCTGGACTGGAGGTAAAAGGCATGGTTGATCGGATGGATTGGATGCAGTTAGTTTGAGTTACTTGCAGCACGTGGGACTTGACGCTGGCTCATAGCTGATCATGGCTCAAGAAGATGTTTGACACAATGTCAGCAATGCACAGCACCAGCACCATGTTTCCAGAAAGTCGAGATCTGAAATTCTCTCGCCGTCCGCTCATCCACAGCCGCAAGAAGCAATGGCGGAACAACCCAAGAAGCCTGTTGGTGGAGCCTATGGTGTCTTCATGGCCGTGCCGCAGCTGCAGTCATGCTGCATTGGAATTCTCGGTGCGTGTGCCTGTTGTGCTGGGTAATTATCCTGGAGCTGCTGACGACTATGAAGCAAGCTTCCAGTGCTGCGGTCTCTTTGCGTGGTTTCTGTGTCCCCATGGATACTCAGAGACTCTTCGGGGTATGTATAAACTGCGCACCCTGAAGGAGAAACGCGGGGAGTTCCAGAAGCAGGCCGGGGTTTGTCTGGCAACGTGGGATGGTTTGAAAAGTTGCGCACTCTGAGGGATGAAGGCATGTAGGGATCTCCAAGCAAGTGCTACACAGGAAATGTCTTGATATCATCGCTTGACGGGGACAGCCCCTAGCTCATGCTGGTAGAGCGTTGCTGTTTGGCGGGGCGATCTATATTCTTGCGCAGGATCCTCGGCTTGTTGCTGTGTAAGGATGGATTCGTGCCCAGGCAGAAGGCAAGAGAGCCTCAGAGGTCGCGAAGCTCGTCGGCGCAGCTTGGGGGATGCTTGGCTGAATGGCTGAAGGGTTTGCTCCATTTGAAAGCTTGCAATGTGGATATGTGCCGTGACGAAGGAAGTTGACTGACGCAGAGAAAGCTCCGTATGAGAAGAAGTACCAGGCCAACAAGGCTCAGTACGAGAAGGAGTCTTGCATAGTCTGTCAAAGCTGTGAAGCTCGTTGGTCCCTAAAAGATCCTTGCTGTTCTTCCAGACGAGCCTCATGCGAGCAACTACAATTCCTGCTAGTTTCGGAGAGGCACCACCACACCCAATACAAGTAGTGGCTTGTGCAAGAAAGCCTAACTCGTGTGATTAAAAAGTAGTAGCACCTCTGGGATCAGGAGTGCTCTTACACCCCCCAGCAATCCCAGAGGCTCCCCTAGGATTACCCGAAGGACCTGGCCGCGTTCAAGGCAGCTGGCGGCGAGGTTCAGTCCAAAAAACGCAAGGGGAAGCCTGGGCTGAAGAGTGCTTCTGCTCGTGTTGCTGCTGCTACTGCTTGAGCTGCTGCAGCTGCTGCTCAGCCGCCTAGCCTGCGTTGAGGCCAGAGGCATGGAAGCGTCATGTCAGCTAGATGCATGCACCATGCACGATGCTGTTCGGCTCGAGGTCTGCAGAAGGATCGTAGGCGACACCACCTGCCAACATCTTTCTGTTTAGATGACGAACTTCATGATTGCGATTGCTGCCCTAGTTTTGCCTCTGGCCGCTGGGCTGGAAGCAGATGCCTTCGGCTGCCAAGATTCCGCCAGCTGTCAGCAAGGAACTTCATTGTTGCAGCACGGCTCTCGCAAAGTTGAGTCTGCCAATCGTCAGGGCCAGGGCATGAAGGCGACTGCTGACCCTACGAAGTTCTTGGATTGGGCCATTAACATCGATGCCAACGGTCGCCAATGTGCACTGTGCGGTCTGCCGACTCAAGAGCGTGCGCCCAACAACACCTATGTGCAGCGCACTGACTGTGGCAATCAAAGCTTGTTCGAGCACCCGGACAAGGTATTTCTGCCTTTGAGCAGCTTCAGGAGAGAAGCCACAGACGAGCACAACGAGACCTTTGGCTGGTGCGAGCTAAACACGGAAAAGGGTTGTGCTGATGCGATCTACAACAAGGACTACCTGATGTTTGCCAAGTCTGTCCAGATACCGAGCCTACCGATTGTTGGCTACAAGACCCTGGCGTATGACCAGAAGTATTGCCTCCACAACGGTTGGCTGGCCCCGGAGATCAAGGCGTTGCAGCACGACTTCGAGGGCATGACTGCAAAGGGCAAGGAGTATTGCAACTCTGATCTTCTCGTCAGCCTTGGCTCCAAGGGCAACATGACTCTGATAGACATGATGGGGACCTACATGGTTGACTTGCCCCTCTTACCTATCAGCAATCCATCCCCGGAGCATGCGCACTTCGTGGCTGCATGGACTTGTGCCATGGGCAGCTCAGCGTGTGACATGACCTACTGCGCGTACAGCTACTGCGTGCAGGACGATGGCAGCATCGGAACCTACGACGAATGCCCCGGTTGGGACCCTGTCAAAGGCATGCCGGTAAATTAGCACTGTCGTGCAAACCCCGAGTGTCATCTTCCAACTCCTTTATGCAATTGTGTGCAGAGGCATGCTGCTTGCAGGATGCAATTTTGACTGCTTGCAGAATGCTGGGTAGGTCGCAAAAATCAAGCGGTGCCATGCTGCTATGCTCACTTTCTTTTCCATGACTTGCATAGTTAAAACGGGGTGCACATCAGAGCATCATCGCCGAAGTCTGCGCAGTGCCCATAAGGCTCATAAATTCTACAGACTCTGAGGAAGGATGACGATGGCAAGAAGAAGAAAAAGAAGGACAAGAACGCTCCCAAGAAGCCAGCAGGAGGTGGCTACGGCACCTCAGCTGCAATTGTCTGGACCTGGAAAATGGATATCGGTGTGGGATGACATGCCAAAGTCTTCTTGCAATTGCCGCCAAAGGTTGTCGGGTTCTCATGAGTTCTTTCTTAAGATCATTCCTAAGACTCCCCAACAGGGAGTCATCATTGAGAGCCACTCCGAATTAGGCATGCCTCAGATTGGCGGTTACCAGCCAACACAGAGGAGTAAGATTTTTCTGTTGGACCCCACATAAGAGGAGGACTACAACCTTGCTCTATATAGGGATAATGGGAAAGAAAATGGAAACTATGGGGATTATAGGGTTATATAGGGATTATAAGGGATTCTATAGGGGTCATATAGGGATAATGGAAAAGAAAATGGAAACTATAGGGATTATATAGGGTTTACATAGGGAGGCAAGCGCCCAGGAAAATCCAATGCTCAGGTGTTTGGCTTAACGAGAACCGCGAGGCGATTATGAAGGAACTACCTGCAGGCGCTGTCGGCAGTCTATAATAGAATATACTAGTATTTTGTAGTATAATATAGTATAATATAGTATAGTATAATAAAGAATAATACAGTATATAAAATTATAAAATAGTATAACATAGTATAATCTAGTATAGTAGAGTACAATAAAGTATGATATAGTATAATATAGTTTAATAGAGTATAATGCAGTAGAATACAGTATACAGTCAGCATATCATTGCACGGGCGGCGGCGGTGGTGGTACTAGCTCAAGCTGTTGTAGTTGTAGATTTCAGTAGTTGTAGATTTCAATAGTTGTAGTAGTACTAGTAGTAATAGTAGTAGTCGTCGTCGTTGTCGTCATCGTCGTCGTCGGCGTCGTAGCAGTGGCAGTAGCAGTAGCAGTACTACTGCTACTGCTTGTTTTTTTGTGGCTTGCTGTGCGGCTGCTGCTCCTGCTGCTCCTGCCGGGGACATGAGGCCTTAACACATTCTTCCCCACAAGCATTAGGTCTCTCCGCTGAGTCGCAGGTATCAGGCAAATGACTGGCTAAATGAATTTGAAAGCACTCTGGATGCAGTTCGTGTCAATACATCAGGTCCCATTTTGCCCTACAACATCTTGATCAAAACTCCTGCTAGGCAGCAAGATCACGGAAATTGGAAAGGCTGCTGGACCGAAGTGGCAAGCGCTGCCTGAGGCCAAGAAGAAGGCAGCGGTTTCCAGCATCATTACTCAGATGCATTCCTTGAACTTCGGGCTTGTAGCTGCGGCCTTGTCAGTCCAAAATTTCCTGTCTTTGCTCATTTCTATGCTCTATGTTGATGCCTTCGCTTGTCTTCTTGCCGATGCTTGTCAGGAAAGCACGGAGGGTGTTGGTGCTAAGTGTCCTTGCCTGCCTGCCTCACAACCACTGCAAGCTCCAAAGGAGTTTGGCGGCATTTCATCGCGCGATGTACCTGAAACATTCCGTGCGGGCAGGTCTACACAGAAAAGTTCCAAGAGAAGATGAAGCTTGTCTATATTCTAGTTCTTGCCTGCGAGCCTGCACGTTTGAAGGCCTGCAGGTTTTATTGTGAAGCTTTCTAGGTTGAAGCCCTAGACCAAAAAACCCTAAACCCTGGATTCTAACCTTGCGATGCTGTATGGCCATGCAAGCGGCAAAACCCTGCCAAGGAAGGAGTACAAGGCCGCTATGGAGGAGTACAAGAAGTCTCTGCCTGCCGAGGAGGCGGAGGACGTGGAGGAAGCTGAGGCGAGTAGATGCTTTAGACGCAGTGTGAAGCTACACTAGCAGTCTAGCATTATAATACTTTAGGATGATGGCCTTGTAATAAACATCTCCTTGATGTAAGATGATGTAAGGTAAGCAGAAGCCCAAGAGGGCTCCTTCTCATTTGCAGCATCGCAGTACTTGAAATGACACGCACAGACTATGGTCGCCGTCGGCAATAGCAAATCCTGCTCCTATTGGGTGATTCTGCACCCAATCGCTGGTCCCTTTTTTGGAATGGATGTGGTGTATTTTGGTGCCGCGCGCTCTCCCCCTGCGGTTTCGGCGCGGTTTCACGGTAAGTTTTGTTGAGCCTGAACGCCGGTTTCGGGTTTTCATGGACGCTATGGTAGTTTGGAAAAGGATGCTTTGGTGGGCGGATGCTCTTGTAGATCGATGTACTCTTGGTCGAAAATACAGACCCTCCAGGACAGACCCCACGAGCCCCCCAAGAGCGCTCGAACCAAGGGGAAGTGTGAAGACGCCACGCGCGACAGCACGACTTTGAGGCAGACTGCGCGGAAGCTTCATGCTGGTGCGCGATCTCAAGCCATCGATCCAACAGCGACCGCACATCGGCATCTGGCAATGTGCGCCAGCAGGGGATTGGCGGAGCGAAGGTGCGAAGTGACCCCAAATCCACGCACCCTCCTATCCAAAAGGTGGCGGAAGCTCGAGTTCACCAAATTGAAAGGGTGGTCCACCAGGGAGCCGGGAGACTGGCCGCCCTGAGCGCAAGAACCCCAAAGTGTTAGTGCATTGCTTGGGGTATTGGCCAACAAATCTCCAAGATTTTCAACGAGGACCTGAACGAATCCTACTTATCTCTTGAACTGTTTACGTATTCTTCTCGGCATGAGTATACATGTACACGGATCCTTGGCATCAATCATGACGACTGACCGTAGTGGATGCCATCAACATGTACCAGTGTCAGCTGCGAGGAAGCCACCCTGAGGTCCCAAGACTAATTATAATTGCAAAGACAGCGACTACTCGCCATCCTCCCCAACGGTTGGCACTTTGAGATATCGTCGAGAAGGGGAAAGGGTCTGAGAGACTGCATCCCAGGATCCTTGAAAGGATCCACTTCATGGATTTTAGGCATGGATCATTTTTCCTCTGTCAGGAAGATGAGGAGGAAGAAGATGAGGACGAGGCTCCCTTGAAGAAGAAGCCGGCCATGGCAAAGTGAGGAGTGGAGGCAGGTGACTTTCAGAACTCATTTTGAGTTCTTCTGGGCGTGACTTGGGAGTTTCGTAGGCGTCGCTTCCAAACCACCTGCTTTTTTATGCTTCTTCCCTTGCTTTGTTCCTTGTTTTCTGTTTGCCATAGTCTGGCATCTTTTGCCATCTCATTCTGAGAGGCTCCTCTTTCAGCAGACTCAACCAATAACACTTCACTATGAAATGCTGCGTGGGGATCAGGAACAAGGCGAAATCAAAATCCATACTTACATGCGAGAGGCCTCAAATGTAGAACAGCTTACTGAGGTTCCATAGTGAGCTTTCCAGAAGAACCAGGTAATATGAACTGTGCTATCGTAAGATAGTACTATTGTAATGTCATGGTTTGGAAGTAGTATAGTCATGCGGTATCATAGGCCCGGCCACTCGGCATTCTTGAATCAATCAAGAAGCCCAACAGCAATAACACTGTTTAGGGATTACAGTTTTCTGTCGTAGGGTAGTACTATCGTCATGTCATAGTTCAACAGTATCTTTAAACTCTGGGCCCCCCCCCACCGAACAAGAGGGCCCTCCGAAAAACAGAAATTAGATGTCCTCAATAAGGCACCACCAGTACTAAGGGCCCGCCTTGGGGATTGCTCTAAAACGGATGGTCTGGATTCGGTCCAATATTTTTCGGGCCCCAAAACCAAAACACATTAAACAGGCTCTTCCCAACAATGGCCAGGTCCTGAATGAGTGGGCGCGAAAACACATTAAAGAGGGTCTCTTCACAAAAGTGAGTGCACCATTAATACATTATCATGGGACTCCAACAGAGTGGAGCCGCCCTTGCAGCGGTACTCGGTACCAAAGTCCAGATGGGAAGCGGGAAATCTGGGACTCCAAATCCAGCACTGCGTCGAATGTATCCATAGGATTTCCAATGCCAAACCATCAGTCAATGACGTTGAAGTCAGCCGGTAAACTTCGTAAACCCTCATTTGTCATCCTCAAACCTTGACCCTCAAGCACTAACATTGGAAGGTTTATGAGTCCTTTGCAAGAAGACTGATGTGCGAAAGCGCTGCTGAAACCCCGAACCAAACCTCCCCCCTACTTCCAAATCGGGCTTTGTGGCAGGTGGAATATTCTGAGCACTGGTCTTCCACAGTTCGCGGTGGGGAAAGTGAACTGTTCTGGTTTCATACAGCGACGGTGGCTGCTGCATCCTTCCAAAAGCCGGTTCGGCTGGGAGGGTTTTGGGGTTGTAAAGGTAGACTGCAGCATTTATAGTGCCCGATGCAGAGAAAGGTTGGACATTTCCATTTCGGTGATTTCTAAGAGGACTAGAGCCTCACTTGGTTCAACCATCACGACACAATTCACGTGATGATGCTACTGGATGGCTTTCCATCCAACAAGAGTTGTCACCATCGCTGGCAGTACATAGCTGGGACTCGGGGGGCCTGCAGGTCGGATCTGGATACATATAATTTTTTCTATCACTACTATTGGTATAATTGTTATAACGTACTACTATTCCACTATCATTACTAGTAGTATTGTTATTGCTTTTATTGCTGTTATGATTAGTATTACTATTATTAGTATTACTACTCTTATTCCCATTATCATTAGTACTATTGTTAGTGTGAGTACTATTAGTATTGCTATTTTGTTATCGCTCTTATTGTTATTTCTAAAAAATACCATTAAAGAACAGATGTCAATCATCAGGTAAACATGCGGGCACCATTTTGGGGTCCTTGCGTTTTGTCTATGATAGTAGGTCATTGGCCTTTGGACAGGCCTTCGACCTAGCAGTGTACAGCATGGCCTGCCGTTTCCGCTGGCAAGTCTGTGCATTGAATGGTTGCAAGGCAAAACTCAGGGCGCAGGGTTCTATCCAGAGTCAAGTGCGGGGGGCATGGGTGTTCGCCTTGCGTAGTGTATCACCAGGCCTCCTACTGTATGGATCGCTGCTCTACGACACGGAGATTGAAGATGGCCAGCACCGAGTGAGGTCTGTGTTGTGGTTTGAGTGCATGGAGCTGAATGCTGGGTGGAAAGTCATGGGATCAACATGCCCCCCCCAGGGTAAGATCATGGGAAAGCTTGTCGGTCACCCCCGGGGCTTGGCACCATTTGTAATTGGGAAGTCATGCTAAATTGTGACAGGGTGGTAGACCTGGCAACTGGGGTCATTGCCAGCGTAGCTGGCGACGGCACCGTGGCATTTGGTGGTGATGGTGGCAACGCCTTGTCAGCGTCACTCAACTATCCATCGGCGCATCTTGGCTGAAGTTTGGATGTGTAAGGCTGTCGCTTAAGGCTTGGGCTTGAGGTCTGGACAGCTTAATCCATGCTCATTGCAATTGCTATTTCCAGCGAAGATCAAGGCTGGTGCGTCATCTGGATTATCTCTACATTGCCGACACCCTGAACCAGCGAGTGAGGCCGCGGGCCTAGACAACTTGCCCAAGACCTTCGTCGTCCATAAGATGCTTGGTAAAGGCGCATAGATCTCATCTCCAATGAGATCACCACACTCATTGGCAGTGGGCATTTTGGACTGCAGCAGAGTTTCGTTTTGAAGGATTGAGCTGCTAGATCCCGTTGGGGAGCATGTGGAATGTGCACCTTTCCCTGCCTATCCTGCCAAGGACAGCAGCCAGTACTGGCGACTTTGGATACAACACGCTGGCGCAGGTAAACAGGCTGGGCTTGCAAGGGCCCACCTTGCAGAGGGTCATGAACTTCATATGACCCCTAATATAGACTGTTACAGGGTAGGGCACTACCTAAATGTAGCATAGTAACCCTCCATAGAATTTACCTGAGCATGATTGAGGGCTCTGATGCGGATTCAGTGACCTGTGCAGGCCGTCTTACCTAGAGCTGCGGGGCTCACGGCTGTGGATTTCAGAGCAAGGTGGCCGGCGCCTGCGCCAGGTGCAGAATCAGCGTGCCCCCACGGAGTGCACAACTGCTTGCTTTCCACCTGCAAGGTGTTGCTCGAAGACGAGCCCAGCGGTTTGCTTCGCCGGCCCCTAGTCTGCGCAAGAAAACCAACACGTCAGGCGTCAGGATGCGTCAGGTGACAGGGGTGGCGTAGGCCTAGGCATGTAATCTTTGGCTGAGGACCACTGTGCGAAGTGGCACTGACGTTGGAGTCGGATCCACATTTGGCTTCCGTGCCCTTGCAACGGATGGCCTCTTTGGATTTGCAGGCAACTCGGCTGTGAGGACTACGCGCTATGCGAACAGGAAGCTGCGCATCGTCATGTGCTTGAGATGCAAGCGTGCTGACACTGAGAGTGTGAAATGTTGAGCCAAAGATTTCGCTGCAGAAGATGATGCAAGATAAGGGTCAGCAACCTCTCCAGCGATCTCTCCAGGGAAGCTAGTGAAGTTCTTGCGGCTTGGCAAATTCTTACGTCTCAGTCAAAAACATGTTGAAACCCATCCTGCCATGAACAGGGGTTACTCCCAGAGGATCTGGTAGCTAGTCGTGTCAAAGGCTTGCCGATGTGAGTGTCCAGACAGTGGTGACCCTTGCGGCTGGCGAGCTGACACCACGCGTGGCGGTGACAAACGGAGAGTTCGTGCTTTTTGGGCTCCGCACTTCGCCAGGCAGAAATCTGAAGCAGCCTGCGTGGCAGTGGGACTTGACAATACTAACGTGTTTGACAGGCAAGATACTGCAGTTCCAGATTCAAAGCTTCCAGCAGGCGGGGTTGGATGACTTTCCAAGGATCTCCAGAGATTCAGTTTAGCTGAAACTGATTGGCAGGTGGGAACGACCATTACCCTGGATTCGGGCGACGACTTTGTGGAGTGCGGGACCAGCGATGCAGACTATTCGTACTTCGGGCTGGAGACTGGCCAGCTGGCTTTGTTCAAAGTTGTGTTTAGCTAAGCTGGGGGATGTGCTGTCCAGACGCTGGCTCCTGAACTCTGCTAAGATCCTGCTGTGATCTTGAAGTATGAGTACGGGGACATTCGAATGCTCAGCGCAGCATACAGCCCTGTGAACTTCGAGCTTGTATCTTTGACGCAGCGTAGTACACTGGGAGCACGTTTCCTGGCCTCCCTGGCTGCGGACGACGAGCACCTCTATGCCGCGGGGCAGGCGGTTGTTTGGGTCGTCAGAAAACAGTCGCGGTAGAGCAGATGCCCTGTTAGTGGCAAAGTCATGTGGTAGGGCTTGCCACTCTGATTGCGTTCAATTGCAGCCTGAGAGCTTTTCTGCTCGTTTCTATTGGACGACTTATGCCTTAAGCATCGGCTTCGCTCCGCGGCGAAGGAGCTCTCATCGACCGTGGGTCTGGTGTTGAAGTATCTTGGCATCAAGTTCGTTTCTGCAGAAACCCAAGAGGAGGCTGCGGGACCTGTATTGGGGAGTCGGCGTGTCCCAACTAGGAGAGCCTAGGTTCACAGGACACGTTCTCCACGCATGTTGCCTCCATGTCTATGCCTTTGTAAAAGCCGGACCCACATGGCTGACGCAGTGGTCTCACAAGGGCGATGACTTATGCATGAAATCACGTCGTGCCAATCTGCCACTCAAGCTGACAAGCACAAGCGCTTGAAATCTGGTCATCCCAGGCTTCGGAAAGCTGACCTTGGCTTGGTTGCCTCCTTTACTGCCACCCTTCCCTACGCTACGCCGCTCGCCCAAGCGCAGGTAAGCAGAGATGGAATGTGTTGCCACAGAGAATCTGATCCAGGGAGCCCCATATGAAATGTATGTTGCAATGTATCTACCGGGAATCTACCCCAACAAGCCGCTGATTTTGTAGATGCAGTTCAAGCTTGCTGCTGAGGATAACGGTCATTTCGGCGCTGACTGTCAGTGGTGGATACCTCTTCTTGGCAGGAAGGGCGCTCAGTTTGTGAGTAAGTTTTGCATGACGGCATCCGTATAAAAATCTCATGCTGGCCCTTACCAACTGTCAGAGCACATCAACCCCCGTACACTTCAGGATCCTCAGCCTATGTGGTGAAAGTCAGCACACGGGAGATGGCACTTGACAGCGCTGAGCTGCTCTTCGAGGGCTTGGAGGGCGACATCAAGGATCTCAAATCTGCAAGCATCTTTAGACCTTAGACATGATGAGATGGACAATGGTAGAAGACATGAGTGGCAGAGATCACCGCGTGTCCTGAAGTTGTAGGCAGCTATTTCATGAAGTCACAGGCAATCCTGTCTGACGGTGCCAGCGTCTATGCATCGCGACTGAATTGTGTTGTCCTGGTATGGGGTTCTTGGTTGCCACTTCTTGATCACCTGCATCAGTAATCGGACTTCAGTCTTGAGCATTCTTGTCGTCGCCATGTCTGTTGACACACGTAGTCGTGATTTCCTACAATGAAAAAACTGCTTGGAAGCAGCAGAGGTCTCCTCCAGCGTGTCGGGCTTCCAGCGAGTGGTGAGGCTACGGAACCGGAATGTGCAGCGTCGCGGAGCTCTTCTCTTTGCCGCTGTGCAGCGCTTGAGATCTCTGGAGTTTTCAACAGTAGACCCAGCGGTTGCACTGCAGATCCTTTTTGAAGCCCTCGGAACTGCCAGATACAAGGATGGCCTCAGCATCAATAGCGCCACAGATGATGGGCATGCAGATGCCTTGGTCCTTCAGCGTGGCAAGATTTTCTGCCGCTTGGCAGATCCGGATACTGCCCCTCTACATCTTGGCTGGGTAATACAGCGTTTTTTGAACGTATTTCTTACCATGGGAGCAAGTCGTTGGCTTTAGATCAAAAAGGATAGTCTGGGCAGCAGAAAAAGGCCTACCCTGCATGCTAACATGATCTGGTATGCGCCCAGGTGGCCACTCCATGGAGAAGATCTCCCTGTTAGAGGTCTGGTATGGGCTTGGGTTGTTTGCACTTTGAGTTCTTCTCAGCAAGGCAGGCTTGGTTGGCTAAGTTCTTGCCCTCGTCATTGAGGGCAGGTTTCAGCTCAGAATGGCGTCAAGTCGGCAGTTCAATCAGAACAATGGGATCCGTCAGTTTGAACAAGGTCTCATGCCTTCGAACCTGGAGTAGAGGAATCACTTTAAAGTCCACCGGAAAGCTTTTCTGCTTGTACCCTGGACAGCCCTGGGCACGAAGACTCAGCAAGCCAGGCACCCTTTTTCCGCGACGCCGGCGTATACTTCCTGCAGGCAGCGTGCTCATTCTAGTTATTGCGTAGTCGTAGTCATCATAGAAGTAGGCGGAGGAGGAGTCCGACTAGGAGTCGGCGTTCGTGGGATCAGGAGTTGAAGTACTCTTCGGGGTAAGAGTTGGAGAATCAGCGGGAGAAGGGGCAGTAGTCTGCTACAAACAGGAAAGAGAAGAACATTGGATTGATGACCATGGACAACAAACATTAATCAGCGCCAGTGCTGTGGCTTCATGCCGGAACATCCAGCATGGGATACTCTAGGTTGGCCCAGCTTCAGGGTTTCCACCCCTGCCCGATGCGCATGCATGAGGGACGCAGTGGAGTGATCCTTGTTGCCGATGGGTATTCCTCTGACTTGTGTGGATGCATGGAAGTAGGGCTCCCTGCAAGAGTTTGGTTGTTGCATCAGCCTACTTCGTGCTGAACTGGAAGGTTGCCTGCCAGAACGCGGTCTGTGCTTCGACTTCCGGAGGGTTCGGAAGCGACGTGAGCGCCGAGCTGCCGCGCCTAAGTTGCGTTAGTTAGGCGCGGCCTTCTGTTGCGGCAATGTGAGCAGGGCAGCAAGATGGCAATTTGCGCTGTCGCACACCCTGCTGTCTCAGGATTTGTGCTACAACGCCTGCCGCAACTTGGTGCTAGCACTTTTCCACGATAGTCAGTGCAGCTTACACAGCCGGAAGTTTTTGGCACTGCACCATTGGAGTCTGTAGAGCTTTGCTTGGGTGAGCCGGTTACCGGGAGTGGTGTGCCAGGCAGCTGCAATGCAATCCCAAGCTGAGGCCGGTATCCACGGAGACGTGGCTATGACCAGCTGCACTGGAAGCGGTGCCCTGAACTTGCAGCCCGGGGGTTAGGATCAGGTTAAGGCCGCTAAGGTCAGCCTTTCCAGGTGGTTTAATTCCGGCTGCTTGTTGTGCTTTTGTACATGAAGCCCTTCACCCTGCCAACTCTAAGAGCTCAAAACTCAAAGCGTCTGCAGGGCAACGCTGGGTCCTTGGCAGTGACCACACGATCCGGGGTCTGGGCACAGAGCTTTGCTGGCAGGGGTACGACTTCACAGGCCACAGCCTAATCAAAACGTGATTGAGTGGCTTGAAAGGTGCTGGTTTATCAGGGTGGAATCGCTTGCAGGTGATGGCTTCATTGGCAGCGGTGACCGAGTCCGGCTTTCGCTTTGTGACGGCCTCGATGAACTCCAGCAGTTCAGGACTGGCCAACACTCTGCTGATGGTACGGATGAGTGGCAACTGACATGATCTCAGCCATTTTTCTTGCAGTGATGCAAGAGTGCATGACAGGATCACAGGACAACAGCCTCCAGAGGATCCGCCCCTGGTTCTGCAAGTTTTTTGTGGTTTGAATGTCTGCTGTAGAAACCGCAATGTGTGTTGAGAGTGCTGCCGCTGAGTCTGATATCTCGAAGAATCTCGAAAACTCATACAGATAGATACGCAATGCCGGAATACAGCTCAAGTTTTTCTTCGCAGTACGGCCCCAGCAGTCACTAAGGTTCATGCTCCGGCTCCAGGGTGCCTGCATAGATGCAGCTTCCTGGGACACAAGTCTCGTCGTGCGCCAAGAGCACCATTTTACAAACGCCTCGCCAAGATGCAACCATACAGAGCCCCACAAATGGCCCGTGCTTGCTAGCTGCAAGAAGCTTCACATCAGCCTTTGGAGTTTGTAAGAACGAGGCGCTGGCCGCGTGCGACTCGACCAAAGCCTCACAAACTTGGGCCATCACTGAAGGTGGCGGGGGCTTGATTGAGGGCTAGCAGGAGTTCCATAGGGCATGACACGCAAGGTAAGGAAGGTGGGAATGCACAAGACTTGCTGCGCTTCACCCTCTTGGACTCTTGCCATCGGACTCAAGTAATTACTAATCATGGATTGTTTCCCACCCTCCAGTGAGGTTGTTAGAAGGAGGTCTACATTCTCTTTACTCTCTGTGCGGTGTCTGGCTGCAGAGCCAACCGCTAACCCTGCAGTGCCCAACCGCAGCGTATCCCAGCATATTGCATTGTTGCTGGATGTAGTTGATCATGCCAGCAAGCCACAAAGGCGAGGGGTGGGGATGTTGGAAGTTAATAATTGTTGGATTTTCAGAATGAAGTCGCTTGCGAGGTTTTCTTCACCGTCCTGTTTCAACCTGCTCAGGGAGGATATGGACACGTTTTCTGTTGGATTGGGTTCAGGATCTTGATACCGTCAGCTTTGCTTGCATTCTTGAAGCCTGCTTGTAGCTTCTGTGGTAGGTCTGGGTGTCAGATCAGATGGCGAGCCGCATCCTGCCTGCAGCTACTGCTGACCGTGTTTCCTTTGGGCCAAGGTTGGGTTTGTGCTCAGCCAAGGAACGCCCCCAGAGCTGTGCAGACTGTGGCTGGTACTGGAAGTGCTTGCAGCAGTGCTGCCTGTGGCGACGGCGGCCCTGCAAGTGCAGCACAGCTGGACAATCCACAAGGCCCGGTAGAGTTGCGGGCACGGGAATCATGCGAAGCAAATGCGAATCAAGTTGCCGGTTCCGGTTTGTTGAGGTGTTGCTTTGGACATGGAGGGCAACATCTTCATCGCCGACACAGCAGAGCGTCGAGTGCGCATGGTAGCACCTGCTGGAACCATTCGGGGCTTTGCCGGCACAGGCGCCGCGCCGACAACGTCGAGGTCATGGTCTGACCTGCCACTTCCGGCAGAGTCAGTGCCACTGGAGCCGGTAGCACTAGCTGTGGACCAGAGTGGTCGGGTTTTCATAGCGGAGGCGAGGTTTGACGGAGGTGGCAGTGCTACCACTTCGATCGTCTGGGTAGTTCCGACACAGAATGTCACAGACGCATATCCCTACTCTGCAGCTGGAATGCTGTCCGTAGTTGCAGGCCAACAATCAGTACCTGGCTACAGTGGTGATGGAGGTGCTGCGAGTGATGCACTGCTCAACGGGCCGGTGTCGTTGGCAGTGGACAGCCAGGGGAACTTGTACATCGCCGATATGCTGAACGGGCGTGTGCGCAAAGTTGCCTTGGAGTCGAGGACAGCTGTGCTGAGCAACACGACCCCTGTAGTTTACGGTGCAGTACCGCAGATCAGCACCTATGCTGGGAATGGGGTCTATGGTTTGGGCGGTGATGGGGGACTGGCAGTGAACGCGCAGTTCCGTCACGTGGTTGGAATTGCTTTTGACCCGCGCACTGATGACATGTACATAGCTGACCAGGGAAACTCAAGGATTAGGCGCGTGACAAACGCGACGGGAATCATTGAGACCTTCGCAGGCTTAGGCTTGGCTGGTGATACAGGTGATGGTGGCTCAGCAACTTCGGCAAGACTGAATCTGCAGAGAGCACATGTTGCGGTTGACACCATGGGCTATGTGTATGTTTCTGACAGGGGTAATAATCGAATCCGGCTGATCAATCCGGCCACAGGAATTATTGACGGCTTCATTGGTTCCGGGACAACCACACCATTAACTGTTGGAGACTATGCCGCTCTGTCTACAACGGCGCCCTTCCGGCAGGGTGTCACGCTGCAAGCGCCGGGCCAGCTGGCTTTTCCTCCACTTCCCTTGGCTCCAGTGGATTCAGCTCAGACTGACCCGGTGCTTCAATGGCACAACCTGTATGTTGCAGATGAGGGTAGCCATCAAGTTCGCCAGCTAGTTTCCTTGCGAAATCATGCGGTCGTTTGTGTTTATGGGGCACCCTGCCACCTCAGAAACCTCACAGGTTTGGGAGCCTCAAATTATGCACTTGCCGCTGGAGACCGATTGGCTGTTATGCGGATGACAGGCGCCCCATGTGGGCGGGGCACCTCAGCCGGTGGATGGCCGTTTGGAGTCCGTGGGATGCCGCAGAAGGGGGTCTCCCAACCTGCAACAAGCTCTGCTGATTTCAGCTTCGGGCCTGAGCCCGTTTGGGCACTTCCAGATTACTACCAGTTGTGCTGGTGTCCTTCGTCGCGTGGGTGTTCCGATGAGGTCGACTTTGCGATTGAAGCTGGACTTCTGATTGTGAAGGGTCCCTTTCGCGGCTATTCACGCACGTGCCATGTTGGACAGGCATGTGGAGAAGCTGGGGAGGTTGCTGGATTGCGCGGTGTTGGGCTTTCTGATGGTGACCGGTTGATGGCAATGTTGTCATGTTCGCAGCTTGCCGGAGCAACCGGAGCAGTGGGCTTCCCAGAAGTTCCAGGGCGTGCTCGAGGCATATCTTTGGAGGCCCGGCAGCATGGGTCCATGTTCAGCTGGGGCACGCAAAGTACCTTTGGAGGGGCCATTCTGGCTGGTGGCACCTACCGCCTATGCTGGTGCCCCAAAGGTTATGACTGCAGCACTCCGAGCGCTTTCGGCCTTGACGTTGGGCAACTGAGCATCGTTGGCCCTTACCTTGCTTGCGACATCAGTCCGGGGGCATGTGCAGATCAAAATCGGGACGTTGTTGGAGGCACGGTTTACAACATCACAGGGATTGCTGGGCTCGGACGCCAGGCTGCAAGAAAGTCCCATCAAACGTCAAACCTGGGCTTTCGAGGAGTTCGCTGTCGCATGGTAGTGCCATCGTGTAGACCTTTGAAAGGCTAGCAGATGTTTTTTCCTGGGTTGCACATACTGATCTTCGTTCCCGGTGCTAGCAGTGGCATATCCTAAGGTCTCCAAGACGGTGATTTGCTGATGGTTCTCCAGACTTGCTGCCCGGCCTGCTAGGTTGCACATGGGCCAGAAGTAAAAACACAACCTCTTCGGAAAGAATTTATTACAATGTCGGACGTCGAGAACATTCCGTTTGTTTTGCTTTAAGCTCAGGTGGCAGTGCAGGAGCAACGGTCTCGGGCTTTCCCAACGGAGGGATGTCCAACCCTGCCACAGAGGAGGCGCGCGTCTCGATATACTCGTTTGCCCAGGCGAAGCATGTGGAAGACTGTATCAAAGGCCGGTCGAAGGGGTGTGAAGTGCATGAAAGCCTTGAAGCTGCAGGGCTCCGCTTTCATATGGGGGACCGGTGCAGAGTTTGTCACGGCGCGCCCTTGTCTGCGATATGTTGAAAAGGGATCAGTGTAAGGCTTGAGAGCCAGACATAGCTAAGCTTGATAGGATTGTCAGGGCGGGCACCAGTGTTTGGGCGTCGCTAACTCCCAACCACCAGCGCACCAGATTTTGATCCTCCCATCGTGCTGAGGAAAGGCGGAGAATATCGCCTTTGCTGGTGTCAAGCTGGTCGAGCTTGCCAGCTGGCATGCGATTAGCTTTGCAAACGGGTCGTGTGTTTCTCACTTCGTTGGACTTGACCTCGGTGAGTCTGAGGCGCTGTTGCTGAGAACTTCGTTGTAGACATTGGCAGCACGGTGGTGCGAGCGCCTGTGGGTTTACAAGCCTTCGCCTGCGCGACATACGAGCGTTGTAGCCTGAGCGAGCTCCAGGGCGTGAATCTTCAGGATGGTGATTACGTCCAGATCATGAGCACCTGCGCACAAGCGCCAGGCTTTGCAGAGAGTTGTTCAGAACCTGGGTATTGCGTGGTGCCAGGGTCCCAGCAGTCCAGCAAAGCCACGCAGTCCGGCTACTTGGGGGAAAGGCTCCAGTACAACAACCTGACCATCAGCTTTGGGCCAGAAGAAATCCGAGCGTCCAACGGTGCCTATCGGCTTTGTTGGTGTGGTGCGGGATCTGGGGTGCCCTGCACCTCACCCCTTGATTTTGCTGTAGATGCAGGGGCCATCACTATTGCAGGCCCCCAGTCAGGCCAAGATCGAACATGCTTTAGCTCCCAGAGTTGCACCATTCACAATATTACCGGGAGCTTCTTGGAAGATGGAGACAGGCTGATGTTGCTGGAGAGCTGTCGCACAGGGACAGGCCTTACTGAGACCGATACGCCCCTGATCGACTTCGCCACGCGGGGCGTCCTTGGATTCCCGGATTTCGGACGCTCACTCCCTGCCACAGACAACGGTGCAACCTTCACATGGGGATCTGATGCTGTCACGACCGGCGGGAAGTACAAGATGTGCTGGTGTTCCCGGCAGGCACATGCAACTCTGCCATGTGACCGGGCGGAGCGCTTCAAAATTGAGGTCGGTACTCTCACGGTCGTTGGATTCGCCGAGAACAAGCGCACCTGCTTCATTGGCCAGCCTTGTGAGGTAGAGCATCTAGTGCCTGGGTTGCAAGAGAACTTTACTATGATTACTATTGTTAGCCTCGTAACTACTATTACTATTCTAATTCTTTATCTCCACATTCAAACTTTGTATCGCTGCCCAGGTTGGCTTTCCTTTGCATGATGGGGACCAGGTGTTGCTAACACCTGCATCGGAGACCTGCGGCAACAGCATTGGCTTTGCAGGCAGGCACGCTGCTTAGAAAGGAAGGTACTTATCTTATGATGGCAGCACTGAATTGACATTGGTGGTGATAGAAATCGATCACAACAGTTTCTAACCATGTGGTATATCACAAGGAAGCCTGACAGGGAAATATGTATTTTGCCGTGCTTGACAGGCACCGCCCTGTCCGGCTTCGCCTTCAACACCACGGAGCACGTTCAACATCCAGGCAGAGTTTTCCCGACAAAGATTTCCATCATAGAATCATCTTTGCATCACCACAACGATACAGTTGCTACTGTCGGTGCTTCTCCCTTTGCTTCTGCTACTCCTAGTACGAAGACAGTTGCGACTACGGTAGCTGCCGCTGCTGCTGCTTCTGCTGCTGCCGCTGCTCGTTCTACACGGTGCTGGTACGAGCCAAAAATAAAACAAGTCTGAGCACCACAGCTTTCGATACACATCCGCACTGTAACTCTGAATGCAGACCAGGCGGTGGTGGAATCATCCAAGACTTGTCCTGGCCGCCGCTCCAGCTTTTGCCTGGAAGCTGCGAGGCTCTATTCTATTCTATCAGTCTGAACAGGCATACTTGTTGGAATAAGTGGGCTGCTTAGCGTGGCCAGCAGATACTTACACGGGACAGTGACCAAAACAGGCTTGCATGCAAGGTTTGGTCGGGGGGTATTCTGAAAAGGGAGTGTCTAAGCTGAAGAGGCCAAGATACTGTTCGCTCCCTAGTTGCTGTCCAAGGCTACGAGCTCTGCTGGTGCTCCGCTCTATCAACCTGCGCCAACCACACGCACTTCCACCAGCGCGCAGGCCGGTCCTAGTGGCGTAGTTCCAGCAGTAAGTCGATGTGTGGTGTTGGAAGCAATGACGATGGAAGACCGTAGCATGCTATCATCACCTAATGCTTGCCAGCAGAACTGTTGGTTTCTGGGCAATCATTGCAAGAAACAAATCCTCAGACCCTGTCCATGTTATCCGAACTAGCTTTTCTTTGATGATAGAACTCAATTCCGCCCATGTTTCCCACAACAACTCGACGCGCATCTCCCTCGTGTGCAAAGGGAGTCACAGGTGATAGGAAGCTACTATAAGAGAGTATCCAGGGATCACTACCGGGATCCAGTCCGTCATTCCCTACAGAACTAAGCACCTTGTAAAGTTGATCAGTCTAGTGCGAAGTAACACGAACCTCGTCATGGTCCCCCACTCTCAGCTCACTTGCGGCACCTGGAAGCGCTTGTCTGATACATGCCAAGCTTTCGAACCTGCCTAGCTAACGCACTTGGTATCCTGTAAACCCCTTCAGCTATTCCAATCAAATCCTCACAAATGCCGAGGATCCCTGCAAGTTAAAGTGCAGAGCATCGGTCACCTGGAGTTGGAGACTGGGCCAGGGTTCAGGAAGCTAAGCACTCGTGGAGTTTATTGGGGCTTTATGGGGTTTATGGCGGGGATAATATGGGGTTACGGAGGGGGAGTTTGCATTGAAATGAATTGAAGTGAATTGATTTGCAGCCGGAATGGAATCCTGTTATTCATCTGGTATTCTCTATGCAATGAGTTTGGCTTAGAAGCAGCCCAGGATATCACAGACTTCCCGGACGCGCAGGCATGGATTCTCTGGGTTTCTCTTAATGTATATATCAGTTGATTACAGGATATAGGATCACTTGTAGGTGACGGGAGTTCATTAGTATGGTTGTCATATAATCACAGTTACTAGCAGCCGCCGAGTATTTCAGCCGTTGTGCAGGGCTTGCGGAGGAATTGTGTAGCTAGATTCTATAGCGCTTGAAAAGGGATGATACGAACATGATGCAGAAATAATATTTTGGTAGGGGGATGCAAAGGAGGTAGGGACTGAGGCTTCAGGAAATTGAGACAAGTCATGGAGTCTCGCGCCCCCGAAAAAGCAAATTGAGACATTTTGTCCCCCCCCCTCCACCCCGATGTGAGAGAAGATAGAGGATGTTTCTCAATGAGAAATGGAAGTGCCCGCATTGTTCTTGTAGGGAGTAATCACAATCCTGAACTTAAAGCAAGCAGCCTCAGTGCTCGGTCTACTCGTATCTGCTTTTTCGCCATAGCGCATGTGGCGCTTGCCTGCGTTGCAACGTTGTCAAGGTTGGGGGGCCTGCAAACAAACCACAACACCATCCAACATCCTCAGTGCAGTGAGCAGAACTCCATCACCCTCAATGCGAGTTAGGGTGTCTCCCAGCCCCCCAAGAACTGGTCTTCCTCTCAAGCAAGAGCACCTAATCGGAAGACTTTGCGCCTTCATACCTTCCTCTCAAATTAATGGTGTGGACAACAATGACTACAACCTGTTGAAAACGAAGCGGTTGGAGTTCTGGGTTTGGGGAGGCTACCCCCTCACAGCAAGGGACTAAAAGGCAGGTTTTCAACAGGGACTTCATCTTGAGCCTCGTCTGATGGCTGCCATGTTCTTGTGAGGCGGTCATTGCAGAGGTCAACTTTCAGGACGGACCTCCCACTCCTGGGTATAGTATATTATAGTATGATTTAGTATATTATGTATATTATAGTATATAGTATATAGTATATTTTCATATAATATAGTATAACATAGTATATTATAGTTAATATAGTATTTTGTAGTATAGTATAGTATATTACAGCATATTGCTTAGGGTGTTCGAGATCTCCGGAAGCCAAGCTGCCAGAAGTCAACAGCCCAATGGGGCTCAAAACCCTCAACCCTGAACTTGAGGCCGCAGGGCATTCCTCCTATAGCGAGTGTCTTGCAGCAATACAGTTTTAGATGGATGGCCTTCGGGAATCTTGGGGACTATGAGGGTCCCTCGCTCTCACAGGACTGTGCTGGAGAAGCGTTGAACGTCTCTGTTCCCAGCCGCTGGAGCGGCTCTGCAGCTGGATATGAGGCCTGCGCGGGAGCCCTCTCCGGAAGGGAAAGCGGTTAAAAAGGGGATGTCATGCAGAGATCGTGGGCTTGTACAGGAATGCATGGACTCCCAAGCTCTACTTCACACCTCCTGTGTAGCAGCAAACGTCGTTCGCTACTTGAATGCTTACGGCCCTGTCTTGCTTCGAAGAAATACTGGCAGATTGTGTATAGGGATGAGGTCAGCCGACAATTGGGTGCATGCGTTCCCCAAATCTATCTGGGATGAGTCCGTTGCAGGCGGCTGTGGATGGTTCACTCAGCACGGCCTGGGTTGCAAGCGCTCCTGCTGCAAAGTTGATGCAAGAGTCATGATGACCTCCTTGACATGGTATGCTAGTAATGTCCAGGAGTGTTTGATACTCACCCAGTGAATGGATTGCCAGAACCTTCGCTTTCAGAGAACTGTCCAGTGTGAATTCAACTTGAGAGTGGTCAGATCAGCTATGCCCAGGAGCCCGTCAGAAAAACAACTACTAACTTGGCCAGGTGCTGCAGCATCTCAGACGCTCACCTATACAGTGCCAGACGTGCAGCTTGCTGGACAACTTAGCCTCTTTACGTTTAGCGCGACTGTCTGTGAAGAGCTCTGGGGTGAGCAGATATGGCATCATGCTGCTTGAGGTCCAGTAGTTCATTTGGATTTCCTTGCCCACAGGCTGTTGATGCTACGCAATGTGTGCTGGCTGCTAGCTAAGGTGGACGGAGGTGAATGGCATGAAGTACTTGCTGAGTGACCAGTATGAGCTGTGCCGTTATAGCATCACTGCAGTTTATGCGCTCTCGGCGGCCAGCACCCTTTTAGTTGGGACATCTTCCAGAGGAAGACTGGCCGGGTGGACATTGCGGGTGCGAGAGGCAGAGTCTTTCTGGGAGAACGAGATCGGGGCTTCTGCCCTGGTGCCCATTTCTTGGGACACTGTCGACAGTCAGACTGGTCACACCTCGGGCTGGGATGATATGCAAGTGCGCTCTTGGGTCAGCAAATACATTGGGCCGCTCCCTGGCCACTATGCAGAGTGCCGAGCAAGTCTTACGTGTGATGTTCCTGGCATTATGGGAGTTGGTTTGGCTGTGGGTGACAGGCTCATCGTGTTGTCACAAGTTCGAAACGCCGACCTTCCCTGGTATCAGCGTGCCTCATCAATTTGGAACGTAACAGCCTCAAGCTGCGGAACTGGCACGCCGCCAGCTGGTTTGGGAACTGGAGCAACCTTGCCAACAGCAGCCACATATGCTGTCAATGCCTCTGTTCCAGCGGGCCGGATCGCTAACTTCACTTGGGGAGGGGACCCAAGTACAGACTACATCACGGCCTCAGGCGGTCTCTTTCGGCTTTGCTGGTGCGGGGCAGATACGTCGGGACTTGGCTGCCAGACATCGGACCAGTTTCCAATGGAGGCTGGCCACATCAGAATTCGTGGGCCGGGCTTGGTTCCGTACGAGACCTACTCTTGGATCTGCGTGGTGGATGCTGCGATCAGTGCCCTTCATCTTGGCTACGGTGCTAGCTTCGACATTTTGCCCAGTGGCGGTGATGGCTTTGGGAAGTACAGTGAAGCAGGCAAGACACAAGCCATGGAGGGTCCCCAACCTTGGGTTCTGTTCCATTTTCTTTTCCATTATCCTCCTTATATAACCCAATTAACCTAGTAGTTTCCATTTTCTTGTCCATTCTCCCTATATCACAGATTAGGGCTGGAGTTGCGTTTGAGATCCTGTCAGGCTGGTTGGGTTTTGGCTACGGTCGCCCGCCCCCTACGCCACTTGATGCGGAAATATCAGTTATGCATGGGCTGTTGCTGTTCTGAAACATGGGACACTAGAAATCAAGTCCTTCCATCAGCTTCGCACATCACAGCTTTTGCAAAGGCCAAACTTCACCTCAGAGTGCAACGTCTCAAACGTCTTTGGCGAAGACCTCACAGATGGCGACAGGTGCTGGGTCTGGAGTGCCAGCAATCCACGTCTAGTAAGCATAGGCCAAAAGAGCTGGAAAATTGTCAGGACAGGCCATAGGAGAAGTCTTAGAAGTCTTAGACACCACATTTCAACAGTGAACTAGTGTGCTCGGAAGCTGCCTCAGATGCAGCGCAACATGTTTTGACACGTTTCAGCTTCATCGAAGTCTCACTCTGCAGGCTGTTGGTCGTAGACCGCTTCTCCTGTGCCGATGGTCTGCCCGTACCAGGGTGGAGCCTTGGCATAAGAGATGAGCCTAATGATCTGAATTGCGGCACTGCCTTTTGCAGTTGTGGTCGTCGAAGCAGTAGTCGCCGCAGTAGTAGTGGCAGTGGCGGTGACAGTGGCGGTGGCAGTTGCGGAGGCAGTGGCGGTGTTGCGGCAGGTGGCGGCAGGTGGTGGCAGGTGGCGGCAGGTGGCGGCAGTGGCGGTGGCGGTGGCGGTGGGGTGGGGTGGTGGTAGTAACAGCAGCAAGGTTTTGCTTTTTGATGGCGCTGGACCCTAAAACAGCCATCTCCACGTGACATGACTAAAGATTGTATTATGCCTCGGATGAGCTCCCTACAGTATCTGTTCCAGTCTTTGGGACTTTGGGAGGTATCCGACATCTTTCCATGGTCGGAGCCTTTCTTTTCGCCTGAAGCCCTCTTTGTCGCCCAGGCCTGGAGGCAGCCTCTCCATGCCAGCCACCAGCAGCGGCAGCCACTTTGTTTTTGCCGCAGATCTGCCAAGCACGGTGGATGTTCTTGGGTGGCATCTTTATTCCAACGTTTCCGGCTGAACACAGTTGCAGATCCGGTTGCCGATGTAAGCCTCTCCACATCGGCATTTCTCTCCCTGTGATCTTTAGACGCTGATCCCTGCTGAAATTTCTAGAGGTTTTCAACCTGGAGACCCAGACCTGGGGCGACATCTGGGAGGTGCCCAGACCATACGCCGTGCCTTGACTGATTCAAGCTGGCGCTTCTGGCGCTGCCGGTCCAGAGAGCCAAGCAGGAGTCATCACTAGATGTTGGCCTGCTTGTGCAGTTGAGGTTGGAGGGCGTGTCTACGGGCTGCACCTTGGCGAGAATTGGGAAGAAGTTGGTTCCAAAGCCACGTCCGGTGTGGAGTCCACAAGGTGCTGGTGCCCGCAGCAGAGCCCCAACTGCGGCGCAGCGACCGCAGCCAGCATTGCCGGTGCAGCAACAGCTCCATGGCTAAAGTTGGGAGGAAGGGCGCGAAGTTTTCTGCTTTTTGGATTTGGTTGATTTGACAGTGAGCTGACTTGCGATATGATATGATATGATTGTTTTGGATCGGGCGACGGTTGGACTTGGCTTGGCAGGTCACCGGTCGTGGTTCAGGCTCAGTGCTCAGCACCCCTGCAGCAACGCTTCAAGGAGGCAGAGTGGGCAGGGCCCCGGGGGAGGCCATTTAAGAAAGCGTGCGGTCCCTGCTCAAGGCGTGCTGACTTGCGCCAGCAACAACCCCAGCTGCCATCAAGCAAGGACTGGTCGGGCAATGGGTTGTGAGAACCAGACCATGGGAGCAGACGTCATTTCACCGTGAATGCATGTCAATGTGCTGATCAACCAATATGTCCTACATGCTGCAAACAGTCCTTGCAACGCAGTCGCTCCATGCGCAACCCTGCTTGGTTTACCTCTTCTCGGGCTTTTCTTTCTTCTTCTTATCCGACAGTGAGTGACGCAAATGAATCAGCTGGTTGGTTAGTGTAATAAGTGAAGCAAACCCAGTCAGAGGACAAGGTCATCCTTGACATTTTTTGTCCTTCCTGTTTTCAATTTCTTGGTTCACTTGCACCGGGGAGGCAACGGAAAACACTAACAAACGTAGAAGATCCTAGAATTTTTAATGCACACGTGCACAAGCCCAACAAACGCGAGAGGCTTGACTTCAGATTGCCTATGGGACGGCTCGTGGCAAGGCGCTCAGCATTCTGTTGGCCTTGTTGTGTGCAGCCGAGCAGTATTCTTGCGGACAGATGCGGCCGAAACTCAAGGGATGCCTGGTTCGTTGCCTGAGGTCCTGAACCACACCGCTGAGGCAAGCCAGCATGCACATCAGTCTTCTGCTGAGAGTCTCCAGACCCACACCCCTGCTCTGGCCAAAGCCGGCCGATAATCCAGGGTTATTCGCCTTTTGTCCTTTCGGTGGTGCCTGTAATAAGTGGGTTCCCGGATGGGGAACCTAAGCCTGATGATTCCGCACCTAGACGAGATTGAAGATGGCAGCCTGACCCAATTTGTCTTGTCGCTGCACCACGCACAGGTGCGCCTCTGCTGGCAGCGATGCCACGACAAATACCCGGAACCCTGCAGAGAGAACCCATCCCAACTGGCTATCCCCACAGCAGCCCGGCCTGGATAACGCATGTCTGCCTTTGAGGGCCAAGCGGGCCATAGCAGAGCAGTTTTGCAGCTTTAGTCTGAACTTCAAGATTAGAAACGCTCGAACTCTAGTCATGTTTGAAGCTCCAAGGATAGGCAGGCTTTGCGTGGGTTGCGCAAACAATTGTCGCTAAATGCGTGGAGCTTCAGGGACTTCTCCATGGGACGGGGCCTGAAATTGTAGCCAGCTGAGGTTATTGATTTTTCGACTCAGTACGACTCCAGCACGTATGCTGCCGCAAACCTTGGGGTTCGAAGTGGAGGCCAGTGGCGCTCAGCCTTCAATGCGCTGCAGGACTCACCATAGACTTCAGCACTTTCGTGCAGTATCCTTCCAACATTGCCGATTGCCGAGCCAGAGTTTGGCTTTCTGTGGCAGGACCAGTGGCTGGTTCTAGACCTGTCTGCAGCTTTGCGCCTGAGACGATTTTTCTTACCTCTGTGGGGCACGGAGGAGAATCCGCAGGAGGCAACTCATGTGACCTGTCGTGAAGCCCCTGTTGGCTACAGCATTTCACAGCCCTGTTAGGCAACACTGCTGTCCGGTGACAGTGCACAAGGGCCCTGGGTGGAGCTCGTCAGATTTGGCAGTCTGGCTGGAGATTGAGAGTTGGTTTTGAGAGCCTTTGCAGGGTGGATCGTGATCGGCATTCACGGGATTCAGACCCCCTTGCCATCCTAGCTTCTGTGCATGCCGACTTGACCAGATTCTAGTCCGAAATCTAATCGACAGCCATGGCAGTTGCAACAATCCAATGTGCGTTATTCTAAAAACCTTGTTTTCTACAACCTTGCATTCTTATGTAGTCAGGAGAGCGTAAGAGGTACGCGCAAGCCTGCCCCAAGCGTCGCGCAAGGACTGTATACAGCTTATGGTTTCTTATATGTTGCCCGACGAAACAGGAGTTTAACAGGACACTGCGCAAGCTTCGTGCCAGCTGGGCTCAAGGGCCTAAAGCCGATCAATGTGGTCAATGTAAGCAATCCCCAAATGTATAACTCCAGCAATAGTTTCATTCCAAACGCAAGGGGCAGCTTTGCAGAGCTCACATGTGCTATTTGGGGTCCCAAATGTTGCGAAATATTGGATACGCATGCCGCTCATCAAGTGGTTTCGCAGCTATCCAGGCATCCCGTCCTTGGAGTCTACGCTGGTAACCGTGGAGGCAGGGAGACACTTTCTGCTGTCAACATGAAGGGTCAACCAACAGATGCCAAACATTCCTGCAGAATTGGTGGTTTCCCAAAATTAGGAGTACCCTTTTGGGGGTCCTAATAATACGGATTATAAGAAGTTGGGCTCTATATTGGGGTCCCCTCTATTTAGGTAAACTACCAATTAGTCCCTTATGTGGGAGAGGATTCCTTCGTCGGGGATGACCATCTTTACCTACTTGGTTGATGCCTGCTTCCCTCATCTGGTAGCTTCCCCAAATAGGGGACCCCAGTGTAGACCCAAAAATGCTACAGTCCTTATTCTCGGGACCCCAAAACGGTACCCCTAATTTTGGGAAACCCTCAGATACCCGGTGGTCCTGTGGCCCGCTTCCTCCGTCTCAGCCTCACTGGGACTCCTGGCTGCACGTTTGCCCAAGAAAACCTGGGATGTGGCTATGTGGCCTGAGTCATGCACCAAACCTGTAACCCCTAATCCAGGAAGATCGGAGCCAGCAAGATTCAAAGTTAGAAAGATCGCGCTTGGATGACAGCTCCCTGAAACCAAAAGGAACTTCGGAGCACCCTGGGGGCTCGCTTTGCGGGGCCCGCTGCGCTTCGCCGTGGCCTCTTGGCCTGTCATGCAGAGAACTGAACAGCACGTTTAATGTATTTCCGACACGTCCTGCTCACTTCACCAACTTGGGCTTCTCTTTCCAAGTCAGACGATGGCAGCCGTTGTCTGATCCGTGTGCGGCGTAAGCCAACCTCAAATGGTGTCCTTTGTGGTATCGTCATCTTTCCATGCTCCAACTCGCTATGAAGCACCTGTAGAAAGAGCATGTAAATTCGGATGTGAGGAGACGGATGCGGACATCAACGAGACCAGTAACTTCACAGGCATTGTCCCGGCAACGGTAGTTGGTTTGCTTGGAAGGACTCGCACATGTGACGCATACCGTCATCAATGCGACGTTTTGTTGGCTAGCTAGGTCACTGTGTCTCCCCTTTTTGCGCAAATTGCGAGGCGAAGAGGCAGAGGATGGCTTGATCGACGAGCTTTGCTTGCGAAGTTATTGCCCCTCGCCCGCGACTGAAGAGGCGGTGTTCTTGTTTTCGCGGGCTTGTAATTAGACCAAGATGTTATGGCGAGTGAGTCGCTGCACCTCTGACGTGGCACACCTCTCTTTGCTTGTTGCGGTGCCGCGCCTTGCTCAAGCGAGGACTCCGCAGATTGTTGAAGCCCCAAATCTTCCCTGTCAAGCCCTTCCCAGGCTACATGGGATGTGGCCTCCTTGCGCGCCGGACAATAGCTCAGCAAGGGCTGGCTCTGGAGGCGAGTGAAAGACCCCCCGCCTGAACCCTAAGGCAGAAGTTCTGCACAACTTCGTTGTTTTCAGTGTTTCGCAGCGTGATATGCCTGGTGATGCTGTATGGCCATGCAAGCGGCCAAATGCTGCAATCCACAGCAGAGTCCAGGGCTACTGTGTATTTTCTGAAGTCTACTCATTTGAAAAAAGAGCCCAACAGTGAAACCTCTTGGAGTTACAGTATCCTTGCAGTTAAGCAAGAGTCGCCCCATTTCCCATGGTCCTGCAACTGTTGATCGAATTCTTATTGCACCCGTGCCATGCTTGATTGCTCGCATGGGTTTACAAGTCCAGCAAGGTATTACTCAGAGCCATTCTCACTGCTTCGATTCTCAATCCTGAACTCGGAGCCTCTGAAGCTTACCCAAACCTAGATCTTGACACTCTGTCCCAAGATCCCCAAACCCTCAGACAACGGCCCTAAAGACCCTCAAAGCCAGGACTCCAAACCTGAAACCCTACCGCCCCTGAAGCCTGACAGGAGTTTCCGCCAAGCACTGGGGACGGAGCTCTTCTCAACTTCGAGTGGCCCCTCTGGGTGCCTTCCATGCTTGGTTCAGGGTTTAGGTTGTTCAGGGCTACAGCTTCTCTTCCGGAATTCTGCTGTGCTCACTAGAAATCCCATTCCTGACAAATTCCTCGTCCGTGCGTGGCTTTGCGACGAGTGCTGAGTTTTGGTGCTCCAGTCTGGCATCTAGCCAATGGCAGAGCCCAGACAGGGCTCTGGTGCTAGCTGCTTGCAAACCCAGATGCAAAATCGGGTCAGGAAGGGATACAGAGTATCTAGCGCGTGCATATGCAATGTAGGAATGCATCAAATCAGAATGGACTTTTCTTGGGTTTTCTTAGCGGCAGGGCCATGTTACCATCTCAGGTGCAGCCACTGGCAGAAGTCAACGCAACTGGCTGCGATGACGCTGGCATGCAACCAGCATTCGCCAGGAGGCTGAGCACACATTCAGCTGCGTATCGCTGTCTGAGGCTTGGGCAACAAGCTGCGCTGCCAGCAGTGACCTCCAGGCAGCCTGCTTGGATGGATGCCAGTTCTGGAGAGGCCCAACAGCCCAAGGGGAGCTCGGCGGCTTGGCTCTAAGCTGTCAAAGAAGTTCTTTAAGTCATTACCGTGGAGCCCCTAGAGTCCTAGAGTCTTGTGCCCCCATACGCTATGAAAAGCTCCCATTTGTGAAGACCGGCCGGCCAAGCCAGCATCATGAGCATCAG
>CAJNIZ010000087.1:17825-33046 GCA_905231905.1 Symbiodinium pilosum | reverse complement strand
GAGGGGCTGGAGGGTGGAAGTGGACATGTGGAAAGCGTACCGAACCGAACCGCACCGAACGTTAGCATACCGAAGTAAACCGAAGTAAACCCAAACCGAACCGGACCGAACCGCAACACCCATGTTTATCGTGCAGCGCATACGTGTATGTTACGTACTGTGGCCAGTAGCGCTCGGAACAGAAGCTAGGACAATACTCTTCCACTTCCTACACATCAACCATCCTTCAGAACTCCAGCTAAAACAGATCTTCAGGCAGATTTAAATGGGTGCTGAGAAGATGTAAAGCTCGGTGGTCCTTTAGAGCCTGTTGCGAGAATTATTGCACGGGATCCTGTGACATGAAAGAAAGGAAGTCTGACCTAAAACCTGAATCCCTTCTTGGCAACTGAAAATGAGCAGGAATTTGCTGGTTTCTATTTTGACATGTAGCTCTCTATGTATCTATATATATATATGTGTATATACCTCTCTCTCTCTATCCCTCTCTCTTTCTTTGTCCTGTGATCTTAGCGTACTATATAATTTTGCTTACATGAAGGGGAACCCCGTGTTTTTGGGACCTCGTGCTCTGACCCCCAAAACCCTGTGAAGCCACAAAAGCACACCTCATCCCTAAGCGGCAACCAAAACACTTCCTTGAGGTCAAGTGTAGGGTTTAGGAATTTAGGGTTAAGGGTGTTGGGGTGAAAGGCAGTATCCTCATGTACTCCCCAATACAGTAACCCTTCCTTAATTATTGACCCTTCCTTCATCTGCCCCTCTCCTCGCGCCAGCAGTCATTCAAAAATCACTGCCTCTCTGAGTGCCAAATGCCCGGAACCTCCTTCTTGGGCTTAGGGCTTCGGATCTGTAAGCCCTACAGTCAACCATGTGGCGTTGGGCTTCTGGGCTCAAGTTTGAAACAAGGCATCCATCCCAAAAAGCAGGCCCAATCTAAAGTGATAAATCTGCTCTGCCCATGTACAATAACTGCTGTTTATGGCTTAGGGCAAACCCTAAACCCTGTTCAGGGGGTAAGGTTTCGGGAGTTTCCGCAGCCGCCTGAGGCACGCTGGCGTTCCAGCTTTACTTCATGGTAAGCTGGCTAAATATAGAAAAGGTATCAGAACGGGCGATTGAAAGACAGGGTTAGAAAGCTAGGACCCGCATGTCGGGGCATCAAAACTTTCCAATGTGATTTTGAAGTCTACTTGAGGTTCCCTATACCATAACTCTACAAAGAATCTGGGACCAAAAATCCTGATAATCATCCTTATGAACCCGTATCAAAGCCCATAAAGCCCGCATGACCCAAGAAGCGCAAATCCTAATGCCCCCTATACCTCGAGCGCTGGATCGTGAATCATTGGCCGCCAACCCGCATGAACTCCCGAACCCCTACACCCCAAACCCTAAGCCCCAAACCCCAAACCTCCCAATCCCAAGCCCAGGAGGCCAGAGGTTCAAACACATAAGAATCATTTATCTCTGTTCCCTGGTTGTTGTCAGGATGAACGGTCTTCTGTTCCAAGGAAGTTTGCAAACAGATTAAAATTAGAAGTTGATGCTCAGTTTGCTCTAAGAAGTCCTACACTACTGCCAAGTGCTCCGAGTGTTGCGGACGTCGGGATCTGAACCACCAGAGCCTGAAGCCCTTAACACCTCAACCGTAAACCCTCCGTACATGGACCATGCTCCTGCATTGTAAATGAGCTACTGTCTGAAAAATCCTTGTACCCACCTTAGTCACACCTATATTACTCCTCTATATAATCCCCTTTAAGGAGTCCAGGCTATAGCTCAGATGAGTATCCCCACCACCCCCCTTAAAAGACAGAGCTTTTCGTCTGTATAGCGTAATCGACAAGACACTCATCCTCAATACGTCCAGCAAATACACATCAGCAAGTTTAAGTAAAGGATCTGACCTATCATTTCTCTTGCAATGCAAGGCCATGCAGTTTTGGCACCGCCATAAAGTCCCCATGCATGTTGGATAAAGAGCTCTGTTTTCAGCATTCTTGCAAAGGTTTACGCTGCCAGAACCAATAGTCCCTAAGAGCTGGGACACCCCTAGCCCTCTTTCAGAACCTGCATGTTCCTACCAGGTCTTCAAAGGGCACGTCGTTTTGAGAAGTTTCGCAACATCCAGGGACCAAATCACTTCAAAAACCTGCAAAGGAAGCTCCTGCCAGCATGTCTAGCCTGAAAGGCCCTGTACGTGGGCTCGTGCAGACATTGCAGCACTGCGGATGCTTCGTTTAAACTCAACCCAAAGGGTCCATGTAGGTAGGGTTTAGGGTTGGGGTTGCGGCTATAGACTATAGACTTAGGGCCCAAAGGGGTTACCATGTGACTGCTTTGAAGGACCAACAATGCTCCCCAAGACCCTAGACCTCTATATACCTGCATGGATGGACTCTTTGAGCTACATAAAGGCTTCACAGTGTCTCCAACTTGAAATGCGAACGCCTTCAAGCGCGTCTCCGTAAATGGAAGAACGCATCGCGAGGAGGGCAGGATGGATGTTGCTGAACGTACCAAGTTTAAGGCTTTAGGGTTTATGGTCTAGGGTTGAAGGTCCAGGGCAACTACTACGTAGGATTTAGGACTGAGGGATACCGTAGTGGAGAATAAAATGGAGAAGAACATGAAATGGCGTCTGGGTTCATATAGGGGTTATAAATATGTGGCATGATTTGTATTTTGTGGTAAGAGGATTTGGGTCGTCCCAGGAATCCGGTAAGAGTCGTCATTTGAAAGTCATAGAGTCCGTTTGCTAGGAGCTGCGGGTTAGCAAAACCCTCTAAGCGTGGGTAGACGGGACGTTCCCTCTTGAGGATTTTGACTTGGGTCTTGAAGAAACTTCTAGCAAACAAGTTTAGTAGTACCCCCGAAGCAGGGGGACCCCAAACTATAATCTCATTATAGGGCCCCCCAAGAAGGTAGCCCTATTCGTGGGAAACTCCCATTTAGTGTTTGTGTATGGTTTAGGCTATAGGATGCCACCAACTTGCCGTCATGGCAAAAGGAAACCCAAGCATGCAGATCCCTTAAGAAGCGCTTGTATAGTAGTTTCCATTTTCTTTTCCATCATTCCCTATAAGCCCCCTACATCCCTAAATCAAAAACATGCTGCCAGGAATGCCTACACGCAGTTCTCGAAGGGTTCATGTAGTACAAGCCCTAAACTCTGAACCCTAAACTTCTATATTTGTTGCGTAAATAGCACACATTTCGGGTCGGGCCCAAGAAGGCTCTCATACAACCGCTCTGGGGCCCAAGTGTATACTGTATAGCTACATGAGCCTTTTGGGGTTTAGGGTTAAGGGCATTTGGCCATCAGCATTATGACAACCCTTCAGAGGCCGGCATCTACTTTCATATAGAACTAGATTGTATAATCCCTGAAGCTGTCTATCTCAGGAAAAATGCAGGGCACTCGCCGTCGTCCTCGTATGAACATTATCACAGCAACTTCTATTGCCACAAAAGTCAAAGCATCAAGGCTCAAACCACAACCCCAAGGCCCCTTGCTGCTGCTACCATAATCATAGTTGCAGCAAATACACATAGCAACAACAATCAAAATGCTAAACCCAAACACTAGACCCGAAAACAATAGAAGTAACACAATAGAATCAGGAGCTTGTTGCTGCACCTCCCGTGAGCAAGCAATGCTATGAAACGCATGTCTGGCCCGAGGGTCCAAGTACTCAACCATAGGTGCCAGGGTTTAGGACAACACGACGATGGGTCTCAATGGGTGTTCTGACCTAGGCTCTATGAATATCATCCCAAGGCACGGTGACCGTCAAGCACCTGGGCCCTGAAGGCTTTTACCCAAAGCAGTTCACAACACTCCAGCGTGAATCAGGCAGAGTTATGATGTCCTTGGTAACGATTAAGGACTTTTTGCAGATAAGATGCCCAAAGACACTGTACCCCGAACTGCAATCGTTCATCGAGAAGAGAGGAAAGGTTCACTTGTAGATTCCTGGCAGAAATATCATTTTCTGGGTACCGGAAGCCTTCGAAGCTGTGTGATGTCTTGGCTACTTCCGTGGCAAGGTCTGTGGAGATACCCACAGTTCAGCCGTCGGCAGGTATTCTACGAAGCACTCGGGTTATCTGGAATAAGAACAACAAGAGGGTATCAGATACTACTTGTCACTCTGATTGCGGAAAAGTCTGCTTGTCTCAAAAAAACCACCAAGCTCACGAGATCAACATACAGCGTAACGCCAAGCGCTTTCGAACCTGTAGGAAATCAAGAACTTTCTATCAAGGTTATCATTGTATTGTTAGCAGCATACTCAACCCCTATCCGATAATTCTCTGACTAGGGCTTGGGCAAAATCCAGGTCACCGTCGTGGGGCTAGCTATGGTCACGACTGCGGTCATTCACATTCCTCCGAAACCGGCCCCCCTGTGTATGTACATTCTTTTATCTTCGGAACCCGAGCTAGCACATTCTCCAAAGATTCCAAAGCGTCAATAAGAAATCAGATCTCAGCATGCCAGCAACATGTAAACCCCTGCCTGAAACCCAATCAGTCCTTAATCCCTGAACCCTGAGTTTAGCAGATACCGATGTCTGTCACGAATGGAGGCTGGAGTGTATAGAGTCCTGGGGATCCAACCTTGTACTGCCTATGGCATGGTACATACTTTGGACAAAGACTACTTACTTTTTGTTACAATTGGATCCCTAGGCGAACATGCCGGGTGAGGTGCTCGCGTGGGAAATTGCCGCGAGGCTCGGGTCATCTGGCTGCTTCTCAAGCCCACTGGCACCCTCAAGAACTGGAAATTTCAGAACCTAAGTCGGAGTTTAGGGTTCAGGACTTGATCCTAAATGCGATGTAAGACATACGGAGAATACGGGCTTTTGCAGCTTGTGCCATGGGAAATCCACCTGGAATCGCGAACATTGTTTTGTTTTTTTTGAGAATCTCTCGTCAAATACGAGGAATGTGCTTAACATTTTCAATGCGCAATTCATTAGTTCGTCTATAGCCATGAGACATGGGGTTGTAGAAGTCAAAGTATTAGGGGCTACACCATGTGAGCTATAGTCCAAACTCCTAGCATCCCACCTGAATAGCCCCTATAATACTCCCCTGTATAAAAATCCGTACATAACCCCTTTAAGGAATTCAGACTATAGCTCATGTCACTATCAGGAACCCTGCGTCTACCGTCACCTGTCCTCTGGCTACCTAATAACTATAGTCGAAAAGAACAAATTGCAAAGACAACTGAACCTGCAGTATCTACAACCCTTACATTAACATGACCCCGTTATGTTGGTTTCCAGCAATTAGGGTTCAGGGGCGTCTGAAAACGAAACTACCAATTCTTGCTATAGGAGGGTCTCCCAGAATATGACCCCTGATTTCTGGAAAGCTCTTACACCTGCTGGCCAGATTCGATTTCAGCTTAAGAATACTCACGGTAGCATGAAACAGCTCCAGACATGCCCTCGTCAGAAGCTTTGTCGCGTCTGGGCTTTCCACCCGCGAACGCTTCGCAGCTGCCGGCTTTTGGATCAAAAGGCCTCAGGTTCAGGGAAGCTGCTAGGCTTTAGGGTTAAGGGGTATCACGGTATAGGGTGTATAGAATTTTCATCCTGTTGGGTTGAAGTTGGTGAAGGATTTAGGGTGCAAAGGCTTCAAAGCGTGGTATATGGGGATGACAGGCATGACAAGTACGGCCTGCACGGGACATGAACCCCCTATGGGTCCAACTGCGCGATATTTGAGAAGTACAAGTATGTGGTGGAGAATGGAGGAGAAGATGGAAGCTACTGGAATGTTTTAAGGCTAAGGGGCCCATTACTCAACAATTCGGTACTTGGCATTCGGTAATACTTGGAGCCTTAGGGATCATGATCTGATCTGTAACACTACCTCCTGAAACCCCAAGCGCCCTACCCGGACCTCCCAAAATCCCATCCCCAAAGCTCATGTACACAATCCTTTGGGACCTTAATGGATATTGGGGTTATATAGGGATAATGGAAAAGAAAATGGAAACTACTACAGTATTATAGGGTATCTATTGGGGTTATAGTCTTGAGTATAGATATTGAGAGTATAGATATTGAGGAGGTCCAGGTACACAACAAACGCGAGAGGCCGGGAGGGCACCACAAACGTTCGGCTCACAACTCCTAGAAGGGAGAAAAGGGTCCAGAATTCAGGCAGCTGACCAACTTGAGGCGTGAGGATTGGGGCGATGGATTAAATTATTGTACACGCGCACAAGGAAAGAAAAGTAAATCTCACTTCATCAAAGCCCCATTGATATTGTAGATTCGGAGTGCCAAAGATCCCCAAATTGCGGAAAAAAAAAAGTAAAAAAAACTGCACGTACTTCTAAACCCTGCTCCCTGAACCCCACCCACGATAACCGATGTACCCATGAAAAAGGCGTTGTACTGTTTCTGATCTTTGCCTTTTTCCTATGGCATGATCCATGTTGCTATATGTTTTCTACTTGCGCTCAACGAAATTATGCGGGGGGCCTCTTTGACCCCCAAGTGCATACTATACCGCACCCTATGTGTACTAAGCCCTGAGCCTTAAACCCACAGTCTGGAATCCTCGAGCAGCATGCTTTTGCAAAGGCACTAGACGGTCGAAGCACTCAGACCGCCTTCCCGTCGGCGTTTTCTGGCGCATGACGTTTTGTGGATGCAGGCTGCTGAGGAATCCGCTACAGCAGGATGAATCCTGCACTTCGTATGGTACGTTGCATGCCGGGCCCTAAAAGCCGAACCTAATTTGATCGCCCGAATGATATCTATGGCGTCAATAGAGGGACACGTAGAGACCATGGGTAGGGGTTTGGACCAAGTGTGACCCTGAAACTTCAGTATCCTTCCTCCAAATCAGCAGCACCAAGGGTTTTTGCGTGCGACTCACAAGTTCCGAACACGTGTAGCATCAGGGTGTTGCAGGGTTTTTTGATCCTAGGGGCAGATGATCGCATGTGTCTTGCAGGCTACTTGTCTTTCCACCGAGGGAGATGTCTCAAGCTTGTTCTAGCTTGTTCTGGTATATAACCTAAACCCTAAACAGTAGTTTCCATGTTCTTTTCCATTATCCCTATATATCCCTAGTATATACCCCATAATCATAGCCCCTACCCCCTCTTCCCAGTCAAGGCAAGAGTTGTGATGGAAGTCCAAGTGCTTAGGAGCCCAGGTGCCAAAACAGTAAATTCAGACTTGGGCCCTTAGTTCCCAGAACTGCCATTGATCCTACGCATGAACAAACTCAGACGTTAGAATTGTTGCTTGCTGCCTACCTCCTGTAAGCGTCCACGTACCTAAATGATGAACAAATTCAGCTCGAAGTACCTATGTCCCCTTTAAGCCCCAAAAATACAAGTTTCGGTACTTGGAGCTTGAGGATATAACCTCTTGCCTACCTTGTCGATCTTCGTGGTCAGGGTTGATGTACGGCTTGGTATAGGCCTTGGGGTTTAATTACCTTGAGCCCATCACATCTACAGAGCGTTACGTCCTGGCGGTGTGCAAGCTTAAGCTCCCAGACGCCGCCCTCAACGCAAAGCCCCACACATTGCAGAGCTCCACACATGCGGTCTGAAATCCTAACTTCTGAAGCTTCTACCCACATGTTTCTCGCAGTTGGGGTTGGCCGTACATCCTATACTCCAAAATAATTTAACCCTTGCCATAGCCCAAACACGCACAGCCTTTTGAGTACTCCCTGTAAGGGCTCCTCCGCAGGCCCTGCCGTGCTCCACATAGTGAGTGAATGAGCGGTCCCTAGGCACAAAGGATCTTACTGAAAGAAAATTAGAAGCTTCCCAAAGCGTCCATGTAGCTACGTAGTAAATACTTGGGCCTAGATGGAATTGTCATGAGCTCATGGGGGCACTAAGGTTATACTGTATTCCTACATGTACACGTAGGGCTCAGGCTTACAAGGGTTGCTGATTAGGTACTTCTTTCTTGGTCCTCAACTGGATTCTGATAAAGCTGCATTGGGTCTTGGGGCTTTTCGGGGCCCAGGTAGGGACATTGAAGGATTGTACCTTTCAGGAACATGCCGGCTCCTTCCCAAATCCTAAAGCTTAAGCCCTGGAGGTTTTGCGGTACCCGGAATGCTCGTAGCTCTAAACCTTAAACCCTAAAACTTGATATGCAGTGGACTGGAGGGGTCTTAGAAGCCTTCTTTGGGCTTAGAGGGTCGGGCCGTTTGGCCTAAAGGATGCTGCGAATTGAATTTGCTGGGTAGGGGTTATATTGGGATAATGGAAAATAAAATGGAAACTACCATAGTATATAGGGGTTACATAGGGATCATATGGGGTTTATATTGGGAGAATGGAAAAAATGGCAACTACTATCTAGGGGTGAGGGTTTAGGTTGTAGGGTTTAGGGTTTGATTGGAGCCTCCTGCATCATAGTCTCTACGCCCTGAACCCTATACCCTAAACCCTAAGCCCACTGAAGGAACCCACACGCCAGGAAGCACAAAGGATTGCTGACAAGGTTCCAGCTCTACATGCATAGGGCAAGGGTTCAGGGTTTGGGTTTAAGACTCATGCTAATACATGAATACACGTGTTAACAGTATATTTGCATATTATGTTATCATACACTTATACAGAACTCCTTCACATATAGGATACTCATGCTTAATAATGCATCCACGTATGTGTAAAAGAACTATTTTTGCATGAATATTTGCACGAATGTACATAACACCTCCTTCGTAGCATCCTGGTCTTAGGACCAAACTCCTAGGCCCTGTGTACGGTCTGAACCCGAAGCATGTGCGAGGTCAAGGTACATACATGCCCAGGGAGCCCAGAACCCTTGGATTGAGGAATCCATCTTTAATGACATAAACCTCATATTTCATCCCATCTGTTTACAAACCCTGTGCTGACTTTCCTTACACTTGAGTAGTGCCTTTTTGGCAGTTAAACGTAGTACTGTATGCTTCCAGTTCGCATTTAATCTTCCTCTTCCTTCTTCATCTGGTTATATAACCCTAGATCCTCCAAATCCTCCACCATAAACCCTAAAGCCTCAAACCCTAAACCCCTAGAACCTGTATATCCGTATGTTGCATGATCAGCAAACTCATGCACAGGAAGTGAAGGTCTTCGAGCGAGCTTCTTTTGAGACGGATCCCAACAGTTTGGGATATCTACCAAACTTGAGTGGCTTCGAAAAAACGTTTGAAGACTTCTTTGATGATGCGCCTGAATCGCGAATTGCGGTAGATGTCCAACACCCGGACATTTTTGATGCGATCATAGCTCTGGGCGATCAGCAAGCTCCTCTCCATGCCGGAAGATTTCCCATCGATCGAAGCCCTGCCTTCGATCACCGAATCCTTGCCATTCTTGCCTGTGTGAGAGTGTTGGTGGCAAGGGTTTCGAGCTTAAGGTTCGAACTGTTGCCTAATGATCTTTCGAAGTGGAAGCTTAGGGCTGTAATTCTGAGGCTTAGAGCTTGGCAACTTATTGTCCGTCCATGTTGGCCACAGCCCAGGTGGAGCCAATTCGGGAGAGTCTCAGACTCCGTCTGAAGTTTCCTCGAATTTCTATTTTGGTGGGACAGTTCTTAAGAACATCAAGCTAACTTTTATACTCACAACGACATATGGTAGTGTTCCAAAATAGGGGGGGCCCTATTAATAGATCCCAAAATGCGAGCCTTCAAGTATACCAAAAACACCTACATTGGGCCCTGAAGTTTGTAAATATTTCCTACATTGGACCTAGGCTTATTCTAGGGACCTCCAGAAAAGGCACCCTAATTGTGCACCCTCAAGCAGACTCTCCGGCCAGTCATCTTCTCCTAGCATCCTTGAGCCTAAAAACCCAAGGATTTACATAGGGCTATAGTCTAAACTCCTGAAAAGAGGGTTACATAGGGGATTATATAGGGAAGTACTATAGGGGTTATTAAGGGGGATACTAGGAGTTTAGACTATGGCTCACATCGGGCTTAAGGGTTTGAGGGTTCAGTGAGCTTCTTCTTCAAGGATAAGCACCTTAAGATTGACAGCTTAAGCTCCAGAGTTGAACTTTCAGGGCTTACTTAGGCTTTGGGGTACCTTGGCCTCCAAAAACTACCCCAGGGCTGCTATCTAAGGTAGCGGGGAGGTCCTAAGAGGTCCTACTTGGAGGCTAAAGGAAGAGAAGCCTCAAGTCGGATCAGTGATTCTAGTACTAATCCCCTCCCCCTAGTATCAAACCCCCCCACCCTCACCCCAACATCAAATATCAAATGCTCCCATTATGCGGTAAATAACAATATAGAGGGGAGTATCTAATATTAGGGGGGAGGGTGGGGGGGTTTAACATTAGGGGGAGAGGATAATGTAGGGGATGCGGGGGATTCCCAAAATTAGGGGTATCCTCTTGCATTCCACATAGTAAGGATTGTAGTATTTTCGTGTCTGGAAAGGGGTTCCCTTTTTTTGGACTTCTTTGGAGAAACTACCATCTTCCTACAGTCCGATTAAACCCTACACTGGTGTATAATGATTCAAGTCCTACCTCTCAACTCAGACTGTATTGGACTCGCTGGGATGCTCCTAAACCCTAAACCCTAACCCTTCATCCGTGCCAAGGTGCACATCAAAGATGAACTTCAGATTCTCCTGCCCGCATGCATGACGTCTTCCAGAGGGAGGAATGCATTTGGTAGTTTACCAAAGTTAGGGGTACCTTTTTGGGTGTCCCCATAATAAGGATTATAGTATTTTGGGGTCTATTTTGGGGTCCCCTTGTTTTGGGAAACTACCAATTTCTTGCTGTAAGGAGCAATTGCACGGATGACTATGGGCACTTTCAGGTCCTAGAAACAATTTCACGAGAAGGAAAAATCGTGCAAACCAAGCTTCTTGGGCAGGAGCAAAAAATGGCCATATTAATTCCCATTGACATATATCATATACCCAGTATGGTAATCTAATGCAAACTCCTTAACAGCAACCCAGCAGTTCTGAGAGCTGCGCATATGGATGTAAAATATAATTGCCTGGCTTTGGGGGGTGCGCGCCATCCTACTCCTGATGCCTTAGCCTATGCTCCGTTTCAAAGTCTTAAAATCTAGGACGGCGTTAGAAGACCTTGTGGTAGAACAAAAGCCGTAAGGAAATTCCAAGGCATACGCTCCAACCTGACAACTGGTCACTTGGTTAGTTTGGGGCGTGCAAGGTTCAGGGGCTTAGATGCTAGTTTGCGCTTGAAGAATTCCCAGAGGGTCCATGCACCCAATAATTAGGTACTTGGGTTTTGGGTAATAGTATTATAGTACAGGTTTTGGGTAAGTATGTGATTATTAGGTACTTGGACCCTTAGGAATTCATGAGGATTTGCAGCAAGGAGTACTTTGCTGGTCTTCAGCTCTCAAGATTCGGAGGCTCTCATATACATGTTGGTCAAATGGTGGGTCGGGGGTCCCGCCTTTACAAACCCACAACTGTCAACAATATTTAGTTGCATACACGTATATACATGTACGAGTACATATTATGTGTGCCTCACGTGGGACCCAACGTTCGGTAGACCCCCTACAACCCGGCAAGAGGCACAAAGCCATCGGGAGCAACACAGCTGGTCCTCGCTGATGCAGTTTTCACCCTTGCCGTTTAAGTAGCTGTCGATGACAGAACCTTCCCATCACGGGCAAAAGCAACAGCGCAAAGTATCAGGCTGAACACCATGGAAGGCTCTGAGTTGGGATGTTGGGGGGTGGGAAAGCTTGTGGATTACCACTTCGGGTTGAGTTGCTACTTGGGGTAAAGTTCAAAGGGCATGGGGTTAAGGATTTGCACACAGAGTCTATGGATTCCATGCATGTAGTGCGAGATCGAACGCACACAGTACGTGCAGCTTCTCTGTCAAGCTCAGAAGGCTCGACCCCAAACTCCAACAGCAATGCGTGACTCACACTCCCTGGCTTGGGACCGTATATTACGAACAGTGCTATTATTTCTATTACTGCTATTATCACTATCATTGCTAATATTACTAGTATTACAAGACCCCCAAACCTGAAACACGTGACCTTCAGCCCTGCCTGCAGTACCTTCCCTCTCACACTCGCGAGCAGATGTTTCCAAAAGAATGAAGAGTCAAGCAATTTCACTGGCAATGCCCGATACTCAACCCCGCAAGACCATGCGCCACTGATCGTACAAATAGGAGATCTTGCTTGGATGCAAAACATATCTGTAGAGGAACCCCCTCAACCACAAGTATGCACCTTAAGAACCCAACCCTGAACCTGAACTTCTAGTCGTTGAGGCTAGGACCAGAAAAATTCTTCTGCATCTTCGCCACTTCAGGGAGGAGCCTCAGTTTACGCTAGGGATATCCTACATTGCCCACCTGAGCTGGGCCCATGATAGTAACACGACAGATTTGCATACTCTTCGAGAAAGCGCTCAAAAGGCTCAGCAACAGGGGGGAAACTACAAAACATGAGCCGTACTGAGAACTCCTAGTATCCCCCTTAATAATCCCTATCGTAGTCCCCTATAGAATCCACTATGTAACCCCCTTTAAGGAGCTTAGGTTATAGCTCACATGCTGCCAAACAAATATCCAGCCGGTAGTACGCAGAACAGCCTTATGCGTGTAGGGTTCAAGGTAGGAGCAGTCTCCGGTAGAGTCCAAACGTTGCATATATACACATATCTATATATATATATACATATCTATATATATATACATATATATATTTATATATATATATATATATATGGGTTTCCCAGAATTAGGGGTACCTTCTGAGGGAGCTGCATAATAAGGATTACAGTATTTTGGTCTATATTGGGGTCCCCTTAGGGAAGCACCCATAGACTTCCCGCAATCCTACAGTATACTTACTGTTTCCCTAGAGTAGCCTCAGAGAGCCTCAAGCGACAAGGGAAACACATCATTATTTCTATTCTGACGATCTCCAATTTCTGCCCAGTCTACTTAGCCCGACACAAAGCCCTATACTCAACAGTTTAAGCGAAGAGCACCTTAGCGGGTCACCGAACCACCATGAACCACCTGTGCTCAAGTTGCCTTCACATGGAAGAAATATGTTGCATGTGAATTATTTGCGGTTCGGGAGTCTGCCCAATTCAGGTCGCCTCCTTCGGAGTCCCGGAACGTTGAATCACCACAGCTTAAGCAACCAACAGAGACCGGAAGCCGCCATGACCCCTCCTGGCAGCTTCTATCCATTGATATGTATACATGGATGGATACCGCTCGATTTAAAATTCCTCTGCTTCCTGCATAGCCTGCACCCTCGCAAGGGAGCCATGACACCCTCACGTCACGTACCCTGGCACTTGGGATTTGGGTCATAGTCATTGTAATATACATTTCGGAGAAGAAAACAGATATGGAGTCCTGGGACACGTAGGGCATGCCTTCTCCATTTTCTCCAGCTCTCTAATCTCTTCGCCCAGGGCCCGAGCATCCTGACTCCCTCATAGCCTAAGGCCTAAGAGCCTACTTCCCACCGCGTCCATGTAGCTGTATCGTATATACTTTGGGCCCAACACAGTGCACGTCAAACTACTTCACGGCTCAAGTATATACAACGTAGTGCTTGGTGATGCGAGCGCAGCGCCATCTCCTGTGTACACTTGCAAGCCATACTGGGGCCTAAGCTGCCTTTTTATTATTGAACTTCAAATAGGTTACCGATGTAGGGAAACTATTTTATCTGCTAAGTCCATATTGGTGCGACTTGCTTTAAGTTCCTTACCGACACCCCAGTAAATGGAATTTTCTCAACTATCCGTTGAAGATCTTCAAGAGGAAGCCCAGCAATCCTTGTGGAATGTCCCTGTATCTCCAGGGTTCCAGCGCTTTTCAAAATACAAAACCCTTAACCTTGTAAACCCTAAACCCTAGACCTCAACACCAAACCGCATGGCTTTTTGGGCAGCACATATTACAAATACAGGGGCTCTGAAGGCCGACAGGGTCCGACAATCTATCCAGTATGTACTTCAGCTCGACGTAGCCCATAAACCCTATAAAGACCCGGGTGTCCATGTCATGTTCCCTTTTTTCATCTGATTTCATCTAGCAGTATCCCGACATAACTGCAACAAACCGTATCTAATATTTCGGGTCTATAGGGTTTAGGGTTCAAACTACCACATGTGGTGTTATCGTCGGTGGGCTCAGCAGTACATTCCGCCTCAACAGCTCCAGTTTCAAGGGTTCAGGGAAGAATCGAAAATCTTATCCCTCAGGGTCCATGTACCTAATGGCTGAGTATGTGAAACTTGGGCAATGGTAAAATATTGAATTGAACCGTCGAGGGACAATCTATGAATACTGGGTACTTGACCTATGATAAGCTGTGGATGAAGACCAGCTTGAAGCACAAAATCCGCTTCAGCCATGGGGCCCAAAGCCATCCAAAGCCTCAATGGACTTCTGGAACCAAGATCCTAGATCCTGAAATCGTAATTTCCATAGCTAGGGAAACCCCGATATGAACCCCAACATACTAGAATCCTTAACGTAAGGACCCCCCCCAGAAGGTATACCTACTTGCGGAGAACCCTAAATAATTCCTTAAACCCTAAACCCTACATCTTTTTCTATATATATATATATATGAATATAATTCCCTATAGATCCCCTATAGCCGCTAGCGCCCTTCCAACTTCAAACGTGCCCCACCAATTTTGGGAAACCCGTAAGGGTCCCAACCAAGAAGCCGGACGGCCACTTGCTGTATGCCGAAGACCTCTTCGGAGCTGGTTTTGGGTTTCGGGATTTAGGATTTGGGTTTTGAGGGTTTAGGGTTTGCGGTTTAACGCTTAGGGTTCCTGGGTTTAGGGCTTGGGGTTTCAGGGTTGAGGGTTAAGCGTCTCAGTCCAAGCATTCACGTGTTAAGCGGCGTTATCAAACGATGGTCGCCGATTGGGTCCCACAGCATTAAGAAACCTATACCCTACACTTTAAATCCTGAACCCTTAAACTCTAAACCCTGAACCTCAAACGCTAAGCCCTGAAACGTAAACTCTAAGCCCTACACCCCTATAGGCTTCCAGCCTTGATCCCTAGGGCACGGTAGGGTTCCAGGCTTAAAATCTAGGGTTCCAGTCCAGGGCTCTAACCTGGAACCCCAGTCTGGGGCCCTGCGTTCCACCCGTGACCTTGCGAATTAAGACCTTGCCCACGAACTTCTTGACCTTGCCCACCAACTTTTTGA
>CAJNIZ010000087.1:0-10922 GCA_905231905.1 Symbiodinium pilosum | reverse complement strand
TATGGTCTGGCTCCTTTTAAAATGAATACAGCCCCTTTCAAAATGCTCATGGGGACTTTTTAAGGTCCCGGATTTATTATTTGTTATTAGGGTGTGTTTTATTAATATGGTGAAGGGATTACATCATGCATGCCTACCTACGTACGTACGTACGTACGTACATATGTGTGTCTTTTCTGCGGCTTGGCACGCCGTACTGCATCTTTCTCTGACCTCACTCCAACTATTTTCGATAAGAAACACCCTGAAGAATCAGGTGAGGCCGGGTAAGGTCACTAAAAGTAGCTCAGAAAATCGGGAACTCAACCAGATCAAGTTAACTACCGCTGAGGCAGTATAGCCTACAGTAAAGAAGGGTTTCGAGTTGGCATGGAAGGTTGTTGGACATCTGAGCCCTTGTTCGGGGGCGTAGTAACTACTAGTTATTCATTACTAACTATTAATTAAATGGGAACTCAAGCAGGAACATACTGTTGACCACCTCCCACATAAGGCAGAAGTGTGAATTTCAGGAGTATTGCTGAGAAAACTGGCTAACGTAGGTGCCTAAACAAATATCCATTGATCTTGAATTCCATCTTAGGTACCCTGTACTATAATGATGCAAGGGACCTAGGAACATAATACTGGCCATGATGTATGCACCTCCCTAAACCCTAAACAATGAACTCTTAACACTACATTATTCAACTTCCAGTCACCAACTGGAAGCCAAATTCGGACTGCAGGTCCTGCTCCGTCTGTAATTTGTCCTGGAAGTTGATAAGCACGACAAAGTCCAGGCACACAAACAGAATCTGGGACATGGTTGCTCCAACGTGGCTGTTAAGGTTGGGACTAAGGGTTGCCAAAGCCCTAAACCCCTAAACCCCCTATATTGGGATACTGGAAAAGAAAATGGAAATTACTATCCGGGTTATGTAGTTATATAAGGGTAGATTATATTCAGGGATATATTGGGATCATGGAAAAGAAAATGGATACCCTGAAACCCTGAACCAGCAAACCCTAAACCCCGAAGCCATAAACCCCAAACCACGCTTTTGGGATTTAGGCCCCTAGTTGCTCTTGGTGCCACGCTCCAGTTGACAAGTGGTTCATGCTTGGCGAAGATGTTTCAGAACAACTTTCTGCATTCCCAGACCCTTGGGATGATCTACAAAACAGATCCCACGTAGATCTTCCTAGAAATTACCGAATAGTGGTACAGGGCACACACTGTCAGGGTTGCTTTTTGAGGGGTTCCATTAGAAAAGGGCATGCTTCTTCATCTCGTTGGTTGCCTTTGCACCCTTAGCTTCCCGGCTTCCTCCATAACTAACCCTCAACTACGTAAGCCTTGTTATAATGAAATCCGCCTAATCAAGGGGGAACCTACTGGGGATAGAGGGGACCAATAAGGAAATCCATAAGTATAACAGTGCGATAAAGGAGTGTACAATGGGTCCCTGTGTTTTCACATGAGCTACGGTCAACATTTACCGTCTAATGCCCAATGAAATTTTCATCAAAGGACTTAGATGTCCGGGGAATGAAATGGCAACGGAAAATCGAGAAGATGACGCTCTTCTGCAGTCGTTGGTTATCTGCGTAAGGTTTCCTTGCTTTCTCTTGGGGCTCCCTATACTAAGGATTGTAATATTGATGGTCTATTTTGAGGTCCCCTTAATTTGGAAAACTACCATGTATCTTGGGGGGCCGAACTATCCTGCAACACAGATGACATGTCAACTGCGTTCAGCCCTGAGCAAGCAGATCCCCATGCGGGACCAACAACAAACCCGAACCATACCCGCTTTAAGAATTGTAATACGTTGTTGTAGTGGCTTCTGCCACGTAGCTACATAGCGGCCATACTTAGATAGGATGTTGCAGAGAAGCTAGCAACAAGTAGAGAACAAGTAGAGAACAGTTATGTTATGGCTGCATATAGCCACGAATGTCAACCCTATTGCAGACTGTTACTGGGTGGTGAAAGTCCACGGCCCTAAGCCCCAAATCCCCGTGCTTCCATTTGATTTTAAATCTGATGGAAATTGTACAGCTTGCATGCTCCTATATAAACGCCCCATACATTCCCAAAGTACCCTACAACCTACGCCCTGTAAACCCTGAACGGGCGCTTGGCCTTCAACTTGCAGTGCACCATGAAGCCTTCAGGGGAGGGATGTCCTAGCGAATTCTGCCTGGGTCGTTCTGGGCATATAGGAAAAGTTCCCGGGGAATCGAAAAGTCTGTGAACACTGCAGTACCTACTCTGGCCCGAAGCTCTAAACCTTCAACCGTTATTAGGCTACTTGGGTCCCTGGGAGCATCAGAACCTTGAGCTTAGTCCATTTTGTTCTATTTAAAGTGACTACGGGCAAGCTCGTTGGAGCTGGCTCGTTATCATTTGCTAAGGATTCTTCTCAGGGTGGTTTAGGGAATAGGGTTTGGGATGCAACGCAGGCAGCATCGAAGAAAGTATGCCTGTGGCAACCAGTCTTCTGAAGCGCGGCGGCGGACAGGAAAATGGGGTCCTACATAACAGGAAGTTGCATAATAACAGACAAATACAAGAATACAGTAATATAGTAATCTAGGAATATAGTAATATAGTAGTGTAGTATATAGGGTTTGGGGATTTCTAGGCAGAAAGACAAGTTCTCAACATCCCAAAAGCAGCTCCCAGCAAAACGGCAGGTTCACTGGATGAAAAGCTGGCCAGGAATTCGAACAAAACAGGGCGGAACTGTATGGGCAATACTGCACTACTATATTGCTGTATTCTCACATTACTATATTATTGTATAGTGTATTATTATACTAATGTTGGGTCCCGATTAGTGTGGGGGGACTTAATTGTGCGAAGTTTCACCGAAAATATTCAGTCCCCCCTGATTCGTTTGGGGGGCCTTAATTGTGCGAAGTTGCGCGGCCAAATAAAGTAATTATGAGAATAAATAGATAGAATACATAAGCCTAATTTGCTTTCAACAGCATGGCAGGCAGTAAGTATTTAGTTTTAGGTCCTAGTCCAAGCTGCATTTTGTTACTTAGACTACAATCCCCTGTCCAGAGCTTCCAGAACCTCAAGTTTCCGGAATTTCAAACCTCATAACTCCCCATTGTAAGGTTCCAAGCCAAGTCCAAAACTATCGATTTCTTATGGGACCGCTTATTCGAGGAGGCCTAACAATCATTTTCCTAAGGGGTAGGTAGTCCAGCANNTGTTTTGGGGGGCCTCAATTATCCGTCAATTCGGGGGACCCTAAAAATAGCAGAAAGCAAAAACCTTTTACTTTTAAAGGCTCAGCATTTAAAAGCCAAGCTTCCCCGATCATGATCCTTCCTATTGAGTTATATTTAACTTAAACCTAGGATCCGAGCCGATCCTGATCCATCCTTTTGAGTTTAGTTTAAACCTAGGATCTGAGCCGATCCTGATCCATCCTATTGAATTTAGTTTAAACCTAGGACCCGAGCTATCCTGATCCGTCCTATTGTATTTAATTCAAGCCCAAGATCCGAGCCGATCCCGTTCCATCCTATTGGATTTAATTTAAGCCTCGGATCCGAGCCGATCCTTATCCATCCAATTGTATTTGATTTAAACTTCAGATCCGATCCGAGCTGATCCTGATCCCTCTTATTGAATTTTACTTAAAACCTGAAAACCATGGATTGTTTGGGGTCTCTGAGCCCTCCTGTGGAATTTTACTTAAAGCCTAGGATCCAATCCCGCCTATTGAATTTTTACTTAAACCTAGGATCCAATCCCGCCTATGGATTTCCATTAAAACCTAGGATCCAGATTTGTTTGGGGGGCCCCTGCCTCCTACACTAGAAGGGTCCCCATATTTGTTTGGGGGGGGGGAAGGGCCCCCTACACTAATCAGGACCCAACATTATAATATTATTATGTAGGACTTTCCTAAACCCCCCAATCTCTAAATCCTAGGCCCTAGACCCCTAACGCCGGGAATCCCCCCTCTGGGAATAATCCCATAAGACTATATATCCTTATATATAATCCCATAACTTCTATATCCCTATAGAACCCCGTAATACCTCTGTATCCTCATAGAACCCCATCAAACCTATATAGCCCTACATATCCCTATAGAAGCCTATACTGCAGTCTGTATCATAGTCCTGGAAAAAAGCCCCGGGCTTTTCAGTCAGGCGGCGGCTTGGGGAGAATTGTTCCAGCACAGTGCTCGAGTCGCAGAAGGGAAACCACTGCGGATAGTGCGGGACAGCCTGGGTGCGTTGGGGGGGTTTAGGGCTTAGGGTTTTTAGGATTTTTAGGGTTTGGGGGGAAGGGGGGTTGGCATTCTAGGGTTCTGGTTTAGGGGTTTACGGTTCAAAGCTCAGGGAGTTGGAGAGTTTGGGGGGAGAGTGGTCCCAAGGCGTACATGTATAATCTATCACTAGGCCCCAAGGTCCGCGTATGAGTGGCACCCAACTTTGCAAACCTTTTACCCCGTACATTTCTAGATATCCCTATGTATCCCCAGTAACCCTTCTAAAGGACCCGCAGTTTTTGAAACCCCTCCTGCTTCCTTGGGAGTTGCGTAGGCATGGGGCGGCCGGAGCTTGCCGGTTTCAGGCCAAAACGTGCGGGAAGGAGAGCAGCTTAGAAATTACCCGGGAGCCGGGAGCCCAATTCGGCATAGTTCAGGTTAATTTCAGGGTCTAGGACTTCAGGCATGTGCCTCAAAGAAACCTGGGCTCTAAATAATAGCATCCCGCTCGACAAAATAGAGCTGATGGAGGGCTGCCCGCCAAGATCAATCTCAACAACAACAAGAGGAGCGTCCAGCTTCATCGGCAAACTCCTAGCCGATGATGCAAAAGCGGTTTTGGTGACCCCAACCTCTATAAACTAAGGACTCGATAGGCTTCATGTGATAGTCAAGGGGTCCTAATTCTCGGGGTCGAGGCTACCAAAAACCCTCCTGCAGCATGGGCCGAAAGCCTTGAACACCTCCAGTTTTGTCTCTTTGGTCGTTTCCCTAAATATGGGACCCCAAAATAGGCACCAAAATGCAATAGTCCTTATTATGGTGACCCTTAAAATGAATACCCCTAATTTTGGGAAACCCCCAAGATGGCAACAAACCTCAAAGGTCCAAGCCACAACATGAGCTTAGAATTCGAAGTGTCTGTGCAGGAGCCCATTTTTGGCCAAAGTGTATATTAGATAGGTGAATGAACTCCTGGAGAGTTGGCATGGAACTCGGAACTCAGAACTTTTGTTACTCTCAAGTTGTACAGCCGCAGTGTGAAGGGCTCCAGAAAGACTCTAAACCTCTGAGGAAACCCACAGATACGACTCTAAGGATCACACCATAGTGGTCGGAATGGCCCCACGCCTTGTGCCGAACGAGTGAAGGGCCCATAGGGTGCCGTGCAAGGTAGGGTAAGATTATGGCAAGGAGCGCTAAGATTGCATTTTCAGGCAATCTTCCCAGAGGGTGAAGGCAGCTGTATAGCATACACTCGGGCCCCATACGTACATGGGGAAGCCCTTTAAGCGCTAAGTATATACTATGAACCTAAGTGGGCCCTTTGGGTTCCGCAACGAGTCACATGTGTGTGTATCTGGGCTGAAACACCTCCTTATTGCTTTTGGGTTGTTACCTGGCCTGCCCCTGCCCAGTTAATCTATAAGGGCCTAATTACAATTACCAGTACTGCATGTCGGAGTTATATAATGAGATGGGGCCGTAGAGTGGTTATGTAGGGTTTGGGGATTTGGGGATGTTACGCTGGAAACGAACATGACCAATGACATGGAAACTTGGCAATGTAAAAGGAGTTATGGAGATAGGATGTAGGTTGCCAATTTCATTTTGAGATCTGTCTGAATCACCCAGCACGAAAGTTTCACACTGAACCTACGACCACAATATACTCTGAACCCTAAGCCTTCAACCCTATAGTAGTTTCTATTTTTATTTTCCACTATTCCTATATAACTCCTTCAATGGCATTGGTTATTATTGAGGCTTCTACACTACAAGCCTTGGTCGCAGCCCGTGGTTTCAAGTCACTTCGACGCGGGCTTGGGGTCTATAATGCTAGAATGGGTTATATAGGGATCATATATTGGGTCTGTATAGGGATAATGGAAGAAGAAATGGAAACTACTATAATGGGTTATATATAGGTTCGAGAATTGAGAGTTTGCTGCGAGGAAGCTTTAGTGGCTTTAGTGCAGGTTCAACCCCTTGTCGCTGAAGGGCCGCTGAATGCCGTTACACGCCAGATGTGTTGGTTTATTGCCATCAAAATGTGATTGCTAAAAGACAGGCCGAACGGAAACTAGTTGGTCATGGAAATTCTGTTCTATGCCTTTTAAAGACCTACCTGGCCCTACCATTGCAGAAGTGTGGATCTATTTTTCAATTTTGTTCGCCCCATGTCTTGGTAAGTGTTACAGGCCTCTACGTTGGGGGGATTCATGGCTTACATACGAACCCTATAAGTCCGCTAATGCATCCGCGGCGAAATTCCATCCCTGCTGGGCATCTCATGGCAGTGGCTGAGGTCACGACAGGATTTTGCCATCCTGGCGCAGGCAAGGCTACACTCCCAATTTTATAGTTAGATGCTCAAAACCCACAGCCTTATACTGGGAAGAAAGCGTCCTAGCCATGAGGAAAGGTGCCGTTGCAGTCTGAGGTTCGGCGTACGGAAGTTGGGGCGCACAGGGTGTTGAAGGGTTCAGGGCCCAGGACAGGCACCTGCCAACACAAACTGGAAAAAAGGACCCTCACGCGTTCTGGATGACCAGCTCCCAACTTGCCATCCCAGTGCCCACGCCCAAACTAACATGGAAGGCAGTATTTTCTCGCTCTCTTTAGAGTAGTCTTGATAACAATCGCTTTGGGGCTTTCATGGCAACTTGGGGATGCCAAAACCCTGGGGCCGGAAAATCGGAGGGATCCCTAGAAGGGAAGAAAGAAGGGTTGGCACAGAAAGCCCAGGTTGAACAACTTTGGGGGTTTCAAAGCTCGGGGGTGGGAGGCTTCCGTAACCAGGCACTTTAAGGGACCCTGGAGGGTGAAAGTCTTTTGAGGGGATTGCACTTCGGGCTTTAGACCCGGAATGATAAGAGTAATGCCAGATCCAAGGCTTTGAGGTAGATGGATTTACTTTTGAAGGTAGAACTGTTTAGGAGGCTTGATAGCCTACTGCTTTCAAACACCCATGTCAGTATGCAGAGCTAGCACTGAGAAAAGCTGTCCCCAACTGCATAGAAGCCAAGCCATCTAAACTGGCAAAGTATCTTGTCTAAAGTTACTCTTCATTATAATAGTGCCCAATTTTTCCATTATCCCCGTATAACCCCTACATAACCCCAATATACTAGTTTCCATTTTCTTTTCCATTGTCCTCATTGGACCTTTAGGGTGACTCTAAAGCACGCAGACGCCTTGGCAAACATACGTCCGTGTCAGGAACCGCCTACCCATGAGAGTCCAAGTACCCAATGATTGCGGCAAAACCCTTGAAATCATAGCATTTCGGACCAAACCCCATCTGTTGAGATACTTCGATCCCCTAAGCCAAAAAAAAACGAACCTCCAACTCTAAAACCATATAACCCCTATATATACCATATTATGTTATAGTAGTCTCCATTTTCCATTATTACTATAGAACCCCTATAACTGTGTGAACCTCCGCCTGACACCCAAACCTCACGTGATTCCCCAAATCTGGCAAGGTCCCTTTACGGGCTTCATAGGGCTATATGTGTAGATTGTCAAAAGTAGGCTCCGCTTTCGTGTGCCTGGCATAAGACCGCCCTTTCTTCAGGGTTCATGTTGAACACCTTCGAATTGGAGTTATACAGGGTACATAAGGATATCCGGGGCTTAGGGTCTTGGATTTTGATTGTATGAGGTTCCCAGCCCCGCTTGCGACACCTTGGTACACCCCATCAACATTCTGTTCTTGCTGCGGAGACACCTGTACAATCCATATTCATTTACCCCTATAAACCCTAATTTTAACACGGTCCAAGGTAGGGGCGCCTAATAGCGGCTCTTAGGTTTGGGGAAACAGGCTCAGGTCCCAAATGCCTATGATAATACACCTTTTCGGGTTTGCAGGTCCCGGGGTTTAGAGCGAGCCATTAACCTCCAAAAAGGGGAGGGCCTAAACCCTAAACCCCAAGCCCTAAACCCTGAGCCCCAAACCCTAAATCCAATAAAACCCTAAATCCCATAAACCCTAAATCCTATAAACCCTAAATCCTATAAACCCTAAATGCTATAAACCCTAAATGCTATAAACCCTACACCCCAAGCGCTACACCCAGCCTTGGTCTCGAGCATAGGCAGCTCCTTAACCTGGGACTCGGACTCGAGGACAATCCTTGGCCGTAGGGTCCATGTAGATATTACCAAACTCTATATCTACGTATATGTATATGTATGTGTGTAGCTAATTTAGGGTTTAGGGTGTAGTGTATATATATATATAGAGTACGTATATGTGTATATATATATATATATAGTCAGTTTAGGGTTCAGGGTAAGCCTCAGATTGTTAAATTAGGAAGTATATACATATACACAAGTGAATGTAACTATATATATGTATATGTATATATATATATATACATAGATTGTGGTCCATGCAGGTATATAGTATGTATAGATATACATGGAAAGAGATGTAGGGGGGGTTGTAGGGTTTATTTAGGGTTTATAGGGTGTAGGGCAATGTCTATGAATAACACATAGGGTTCGCAAGGGTGAGGGACACAGTGACAGAACATTGCGTTGACCTGAATCCTCGAAGAATGTAGAAAAATCACCTATTAGGCTCTTGTTGTGGGTTTAGGGTTTAGGGTTTAGGCTTGAAATACCATGGGGTCCAAGATTTTGGGGTCCAAGATATTGAGGGATGAGGGCTCCGGGCTCGGGTTTGAAGGCGTAGGGTTTAGGACACATGCTACTGTTCATGCTGCAGTGCAGGGTTCAAACACCTCCTACACCACAAACCCGGCCCCAAACCTGATCCAGCAATGCAAAGAACTCACATACCGGCAGTACTGCGTACTGAGACTCGGAGGGTCATGGTACCTCTCAGTCCTAAGCCTCCACTTACCCTAACGGCAAGCGCGCGATTCAAGCCTTACGGTTTAAGGTTTTTTGTAGCCAGCCCAGGGAGCTCTAGCCAACAAATAATACCTACATTGAACCATTACATAAACTGGGCTATTCGGAGCCCTTTCGGGTACCTGCATCACCATGAGTTGGTATTCGGGGCGCTAAGGGTACCCCACCCACAAAATAGTATGGATCCTGTTGGGCTTCCACCTTAGTTTGGGGGGTAACCATCCTTCCTTATGGGACCTGAGCTCACAGTCCCTACTCTGAAGTTCTTTGGGGCTTATCAATGGGGTGATGTGCACTGAAGTAGGTTCAAATCATAGGCATCATGCTTACGACCCAGATTAGATCCAGCAATGAACCCTCAACTAGATGTGTCACCTAGTCCATTTGCGGTGCACGGTCAGAAACAGAGCGCGGCAATCAGCACTCCCATGTCTTCAATAGAGCTACCGCAAACAATCTCAAAACAAACCTCCAACAGTTGCACAGGAGTCGAAAACGCTTCGAAGAAATTGGGGGGAAGGGTAGGGATACCAGAACGACTCGTACATCGAATGATGCAAGCAGCTACGCAAGCTACTTCCATGGTTGTCAAGACTATGGTCACCGTTTGGGTACACCCTTTTTTTTACCTGGGCCGTGTTATTACACGGACCTCAAAGGGGACAGCACTTTTGACATCCCTTGACGTGAATGGGCCTAGAACGGATGGAGTAGATGTTGTACCATAATAGAGATCTACACGCTGTATATTGTGTGCTGTGTGCTGGGGAGGTGGGGCAGGATGTTCTCTGCGAGAGCAGGCATCTACACCCCTGGTTTAGGGCTTCGGGTTTGCAGGCGTAGTTTAGGGAGGGGTTTAGGGTTATAACCCTGAACTCCAACAGGCCAAGATGCCTCATGCAGTCACTGGCAGGCTTCTGCTTGCACTTGAAAAGGATCTGCCCAGGGGACTTGGAACTTGCAGCTTAATGGCCCATGTGGCCGTGTGGTATATAATATGCTCGGGCACCAAAAGTCTGTATATAGGAACCCCTTCGTGCTCGTATAGGTACATGGACCTCTGGGTTGGATTCGGAGAAGTCAAGTCATGCGCAATCTAGGGTTTAGGGCCAAGTTGCCAAATTAGGGGTACACTACCCTATTGGAGAGTCAAATGGAAAATACAATGGGAAATAATATGGAAGATGTTGTTATATAGAGGCTATATGTCTGTCCGGGTGTCCTAAACCCCTTGTTCATCCATGTTGGAGCCTTCACTGGTACCCAGGGCATGGGAGGGTGAAATTCCCACACCAGAATGGCCACCAATATATACTATAGTAGTTTCCATTTTCTTGTCCATTATCCCATATATACCCTAGAATCTCTACATAACCAACCCGAAGCCCTGAGCCCTAAGCCCAAACAAATCCCCTAAGGATCCAAGTATCTGATACTCAAGCGCTCAAGCCCTGCGTATCAGAGCGACACTTGCTTTGCCGGAAAACAGCACCTGAACGCCCAATGGCAAACTCTGCGCCCCTGAGCCACCCGCCCTACTATAACCCCTATAATCCCTGTAGTTTCCATTTTATTTTCCATTATCCCTATATAACCAAATATAATCATAGTATCTAAACCCTGTAGTTTCCATTTTATTTTCCATTATCCCTATATAACCAAATATAATCATAGTATCTAATCCCTGTAGTTTCCATTTTATTTTCCATTATCCCTATATAACCAAATATAATCATAGTATCTAATCCCTGTAGTTTCCATTTTATTTTCCATTATCCCTATATAACCAAATATGATCATAGT
>CAJNIZ010000086.1:18015-33046 GCA_905231905.1 Symbiodinium pilosum | reverse complement strand
CGAACCTGAGGTTCAGGGTTTAGGGTTTAGGGTTTAGGATAAGGGTTTAGGGTTTAAGGATTAAGGTTTAAGGTTTATAAGGATTAGGGTTTAAGGTTCAGGGCTTAGGGTAAGAGTTTACGGTTTAGGGTTTGAGGTTTAGGGTTTAAGGTTTAGGGTTTAGGGCTTGGGATTTAAGGTTCAGGATGTAGATTTTTGGGTGTAGGGTTTGGGGTTTGGGTTTAGGGTTTAGGCTTATGTAACCGTTTGGGGTCTAGGGTTCAGGCTTATGCAAGGGTATATCAGGATATGCAACGCTGTATAGACTTCAGAACGGCCCGCACCGGCTGAAGCAGCACTCAAATTTGAAGCAGCGCCCAAGCTGAAGCGGAATGCACCTTTGCGGATAGATCTGCCGAACTCGTGTAGTCGATCTTGCTTGACAGAGCAAGGGTTAATCGGCATGCCGTCTACTGCGTGCTGCTTCGAAGACCGTGCTGCTTTGGTTCTGCGTGCTGCTTCAGCGCAACAAAAAACTTCATTGAGGGTAATCATTCGAGTGACAGCATAGTTTTCGCCGTCGTGCAGGCGCAAGACCTCAAGCAAGTAATGCACAAGTTTGGAAACATGGCATTCTCATTCCCAAGCAGTCCTTCCACACATATAACAAAGTATGCCCCCGAATCCTATTCATTTCTTGTTGGCCTTGTGGTCTATTCTCTAGGCGAATTATACTGAATTATGCGGACCTCATTCTAACTGCTGGTTTGCTAGCAGGAGCCCTAAGCCGTGTGTGCTTTCGCCCCAGGTGTCTCCTAGATTAACCCTGAAGCCTATGTTACTGTATGCCACCCGCAATGCTGCGGTCCTTATTCTAGGGACCCCAAGATGAAGAATAGAAGGACCCACCCGATATGAACTGTAGTCTAAACTCCTTAAATGGGGTTATGTAGGGACTTTATAGGGGAGCATTATAGGGCTTACTCAGTGGGATACTAGGAGTTTAGACTATAGCGCATATGGGCCGTACACCTTCAACCTACCGAAGCCCTAAACCTGAAGCCATAAGCCTAAACCCTAAACCCTATCTGTTTGGCTCTCTGCCAAGGCGTGCTCGTTACGAACACGTCCGAGAAGCCGTTAGTTGTCCGTCTGGGCTTGGTTGATGAGCTTCTTGACCAGAGGTCAGGCATTGTGATAATGGAAAATAAAATGAAGCCTACTATAATGGGGTCATAGGTTTTAGGGTATAGGGTTTAGGGTCTCGAGCGGTCTACTCTGGGGCCTAGATAGGCTAGAAGAATATAGAACCAGATGGCACAGCTACAGTATCGGGGCCTACAAAGGTTTTGGTTTCTCTGCCTCAGCGTCAGTGTTTGAGGTCAAGGATCTACACTCCCGGAAACTAACATGGAAACCCAAAAAGGGCTCTATAAAGACTACAGTCCTTTTAGCATGGTACTATATGGGTTTCCATGTTAGTTTGGGGGAGTGTAGGGTTCAGGGTTTGGGGCGTGGGCTTTGGGTTCCTACTCTTGAGGTTCATAGCTTCAACATGCAGAAGGGATTTGGGGGATGGATGGACCTCCAAGTTTCTTGGGTTAAGGGTGTAGGGTGTAGGGGGTGGAAGGGTAGGGGTAATCTGGTGGGTTTTCTCGAAATCATGAAGCCTTGTTCTCTGGATCCCTGTTTTCATTAGGTCCCATCGTTTGGGCGTGTATAGGAGGACCCGCATGCTGAGAAATACTTGTGGGCACACCTTTGCCGTTGTTCTAGCAAACTGAGACTGGCTGCCGTAAACCCTCCACCCTAAACCCCTAAACGCTAAACGCCGCGTAGCTGCAAGAAGGAGCCTAGCGTAATGTCACTTGCAAGGCATCCGTCGTTGCGATATAGGAGTTTCTCAAAATCCTCAACTCTAAACCCTGAACTCTAAACCTTCAATCCTTCCTCAAAAGCCCTGCAGATAGATAGGGGGTTATCCGGTCCCCCTTAAGCAGTCTGTTTGGTTTAGGCTTTAGGGATTTTGCAGGGCTGATTTTGAGGAGCCTCAAGTTAGTAGGCATCGGAATGTCGCAGACATTTCGAGTGCGTCCACACTTGTGCGGAGAAGTAGAAAAGGACGTTCCAACTCGTGGGGCTCTAGCTCCCAAAGGCTAAAATGCTCTGGGGTTTAGGGTTTGGGGTGCAGGCTTTAGTGCTTACGCTGCAGGGTTTAGGGTTTGAAGTAGGGTTCTTTGGTACTTGGACCTCGCAGGGCCTTGTTCTTTAATTTATTGCTGGAGGATCCAACTTGCAACTCGCAAAAGACAGTGCCCATTGAAAATAGTCCCCTGCCCCTTACTATACACCCCCATACCCCCTACTATAAAATACTTCCAGTATATCATAATACACCACATAATGGGAGTATTTAATAGTAGGGGGGATTGATATTAAGGGGAGTGGATTACTTCTGGATCAAGCGTGACGTTGGTCTTAACCTTCAACCCAAAAGCCACAAGGCTAAGCCGAAGAACATGGCAGTTTCCAGACCCCATTATAGACTGCAAAATACGATAATCCTCGTTATGGGATTAGAAAGGAATCCCGAATTTTAGGAAACCCCCGAATACATTCCTAAATGCAGAAAGCACGAAAGCCACCGGACCGGCGTTCTCTCATCCCTTTTCAGCCTGTTGGAGCCCTCAGCCTTTCATAGACCTTTGACAATGTTACGCGAATTCTTCTTCCAAGATCAAACGGAGTTCGTGAATGTAGGTTGCAACTGCATTTGTCCTACGCCTTATCCTCCGCCATCTGACTACCCACGCTGCATATTCTTGATGTAGTCCCTTGCTCTGTTCTTTTATGACCTTGCTCATTTATCGTCTCCCCGTACTAATACCCCCTGCCCCCTGATGGCAAAGATTCCCCGGTCCGGTCATTGGGTCATGTACTGGGGGTTTAGTATTGGGGGTGGGGATGAAATACAGCCACCCATGAACCTCCCAAACCCTGAACCGTGAGCTCTAATGATAAGCCGTGTGCCAAGTGATATCCTGGAGCCGTTGGCGGATCTTTTCAAGCGCTTCATTGAGGAACTGGGCAGCCACCTAGCGGCAACCATGGAACCGTAGGGTTCAGGGTGTAGGATTCAGGTTTTAAGATTTAGGGTTTAAGGTTGAGGTTTCGAGTTCAGGGTTTGTAGTCTAGGGTTCAAGCGGGACGGGAGAAAGGTCACTTCACCAGGGAGCAGAAGAGGAGCCTACCGTCAATTCAAAGAATCCGGAATTCCTCATTTCGGGTTCAAAACCCAATACAACCCCAATATAACCTCCATATAATCCCAATACAACCCCCTATGTATCCTCTATAGGGCGTTTCAGGTTTGGGGACCCGGGGCTTACTGACAAAGTACTAACAAAGCTAGAAGGGCGCTCCAGGGGTTCAGGGTTTAGGGTCGGGTCATTAGCACTGTCTTCTAGGCCCCCGGTCCAATGCAGAAATCCTAAACTGTTGCTAGCAAGTTCTGCGCTGCAGGTGACTACTTCAACAACAAGCCGGCCCTCTTCAAGATATATGCAGCTTGGCCCAACGAGAAAGGCTAAACACGAAATCCTAACACCTGAGCCTGAAGCCTGAACCCCAAGCCGAAACCCTGAAACTCTAAACCTGAAATTCCCACATCGCAAATCAAAGCCACTAGCCCTAACACTTGAACCTCAACCACATCCCAAATTCAAAGCCGTATCTCTGAACCTCTGCATCAAAAACCCAAAAGCCTTAACCCATAAGACCCTGAAACCTCAGAAGAACTGCTAACCTTTTCCAGGCAGAAGCCTGCGCCCCTACCCTCCAAACATTCAATCCCCAGAGTCCTGAAGCCCTAAACTCTACAACTGCTTGGTGTTTTTTTGGGTTTAGGGTATAGGTTTTAAACCCTAAACCCTAAACCCAAGGGTTTAGGGTGTATGGAGTGAGGGTTGATCCCTGTAGTAGTCCTTATATAAAGGTCCCTTGAGGGTTTAGGGTTTTCCCCTATCAAAAACTAGCAGACGCTGCCAAGTCTTCCTCTCAGTGCGGGAGTCTACACCCTAAACAGAATTTAGGGTTTAGGGTTTCAGGTAGTTTCCAGGAATAACGGGTATAGACCCCAGAATGCAGTAATTTGTTGATTTGCAGATCCAACCCCTCACTGTTGAAACCCTCCAAACCACAATCCCAACATTAGCCCTACATTCTATTAAGCTGCAAAAGACGCCCCAGAACCTAAATCCTTGTCATCAAGCAGCCGCAGCTCTAACTGGAGCATGTCGAAAATCGGGGACTGTTTCCTCTCCCCCAAAATGCATTCCTCATTTGAGGGACGCTGCCACCATGCTAAATCCTACTGAACCATAAATCCTACACCCACAGCCACAAAGCATAACTCCTCATCCAAAAAATCCTAAACTCTAAAACCTAAAATCCTAAGAGCCCTAAATCCTAAGCTACGCCTTCAAACCTCAATCCTACATAACCGAGTATCATGGCAAGGGAAATTTGGTGCCCCCACCCCACAAATTAGACCGATGAAATAGTCATATCATACCCAGGAGGTCCGAAGTTTGTATTCATACATATAGCGCTCATAATGCCAATTCCCACACTCACCAGCATTCCATGTTATTTTCCAGTTGTTTTTTTCTGAATATGAGCGCGTAGGACTTGAGGTCACCAAAATCCTGTTATCACTTATGCTACTCCTCATATCCCCCCATAGCCATAGCCGTCATATCATCCCCTATTGTCTATATTTACTAAACCTTAAACCCTAAACTTACAATCTTGTTACATCAGGCGACCATGATGGTGGAGTTTGCTTTCTGGCTAGGAGGTGGGGCCCTCCTCTAGCATCCGGGTGTCTGGGGGTAAGGAACAGGTCTAGGTTTTAGGTTCAGTTTAGGGTTCAGGATCTAAGGGTTCAGGGGTTAGGATTTCAGAGTTTAATTTGGGGTTCAGGATTTAGGGTCTCAGGCGTTAGGGTGCAGGATTTAGGGTTCAGGGTTTGGGGGAGCAGGGTGAGCTAAGCCTTTTTGTTTCAACTTGCTGGTTCTATAGCAGCCTGCAAACAAATCATATAGCCCAGAATCGTGTGGTACTCTCCATTTTCTTGCTAACACCCAGCCAGTTGAGGGTTTGGGCTCCAGGTTTTGTGTTGTTGGTTTTGTGGTGTAGGGTGAACCCTAAACCCTAAACCCTAGGATTTAGGACTTCAGGGTTCGGGGTTACATTGGGTAGGGTTTAGGGTTTAGGGTTTGGGACTTTGCACGTAGTGTTTGTGAGTGTGCAGATATGCACTGCTACAGAGACAGTGTCGCAAGGCGGGTTAGTGCGCCACGCGGCGTGTCCTGGAACACCCATCTAGTGTAGATCCGATATTTGGAGACCCTTCACAAGTGCCATATGCGTCCCTTGCACAAGAAGAAGTATACTGTTCCCAAGTATATCGTAACAGTAATTTCCGAGTCATCTGGCATCTTTGGACGAAGTTCGGATTCATGTGTTCTCTCACCACCCCTCCGCGTTTTAGCGCTTCGAGAGGGCTATGAGGGGTCATGGTTCCTCACATCCTAGAAGTGTCTTTCTGCTGCGGAGGGAGCGCGGCCCCCGTTCCCGTGCAGACTCCCCTGCCATGTCCTGCATTTGCAACAAGTACCCTCCCCAAGCCCCAAGCTAGCATGGATCCCCCGAAAGCAGGGCTCTATGAAGATAACATAGATACCTCTCCTTCTTAAAGTGGTGCCCTGTTAGTTTTGGGAGGGTCATTGCTGGGTAGGTTTTCTCGGTAGAGCGATCTTCGAGTAAAACCCCTAAAGGAATCAATAGTCACAACTTTATAGTTCATGATCATACTCCAAGGGCGTTCTATATGGTTTGGTCTCATGGAAACTTACGGCGATTGCAAGAGAATATAGAGTTTGGGGTCGAGGGTCCAGAGCATTCTTATCCAATCCGTCAAGGAGGCGACTGGACCTTTTCTTGGGCCCAAATCCTAATCCTTAAGCCCCAAACCCATAACCCTCAAGCCCATACAAACTTACCATCACTTGGGGTTCTGAAATTTCCTTAATCTCAAAATTGCACAAAATAACATCCCCCCAAACCCTAACGAGCATCCATAAGGGTGCCACCCAGGTTGAGAATCCCCCATGTACCGAAAAACATATACTTGATTCGGCCAAGTAAGGTTTCGGGTTTAGGGTTTAGGGTGTAGGGACACCAATTTCAAGAACCCCTCCAAGAACCACGGCGGTTGATTTCTCGTTCATGATTTTCCAAAAGCCAAAACCCTAAACGCCTTCATCTGGGCCCCGGATGTGAAGGACCCAGGATCGCCTTGACTCTTCCACAAGTCTAGGCTTGAACAACAATCTTTAAACTTCGTTACCCTTACTTCCTTCAAAATCCTCATAAGGCTACAAAAAAGTTTAAGTTTTTACAGGCTCACCAAATCCAAAGATCGCAAATCAAGATGGCATATCGAAAAGACGTACGGAGAATCATTGCTGAGCGCAGTGTGGTAACTTAACTTGTTGGCGCGGCGTAGAGCATGTGTTGCAACATTTTGACACTGCGTTGGGGGCCAACCCTTAGTCTAAACCGTGAGCCCCAAACCGCAACCTTTAAACCCAGAACCCCAAACTCTATAGCAGCAACCCCGAACCCGCAACCCTAAACCCCAAATTCTGAGCTTCACAACCTTAATCCAAAAAGTCTGAGGGCTTGAACAAGAAACCTAAACTGGATCAATGTTTGGGATTCGTTACACTTTCTCTGCTCATTTGCAATGGTGCGCTTTATACTTTTTGGTAGACACTGCGGGCCTCTGCTCATATGCAATGCTGCACTTATACCTTTTGGGGTATGGGATTCCTTATATTTATGTAAAAAGGATCCTTTTTTTTTTTTCATTGGGGCTAAGTAAATTCTCAACCCTTTTCCCAGGCCTTGTGGCTACCCAAACCCTAAACCCTATATCCCTATAACTCTCTACTATAATCCCTATAATCCCTGCAGCTTCCTGTTTCTCAGGCCTTGTGGCTACCCTTACACTTGTCTTCCTTGTGACCGAGTGCCTCAAGGTTGGGTCTGCAAAGTATAATGACCTCGCAGTGGTAGGTTTGAACATAGTTGTAATTTTTTTGTTACCCTTAATTCCTGTATATATATATATAAAATCCTCCTATAGCCATGAGAATTTTTTATTTTTATATGGCTCCCAAACCTACCCCAGCCCACCTGGTCTCAACTAAAATGATGGCCTCCATGGGGTTGAGGTTAGAGGTTTATGAGTTTAGGGTTGGACCCCAAATAGCATTTCAGGATTTGGAGTTGATATAGTTTGGCCAGCGTGCAAGGACCCCGTCGCTGCTAACATCGAACTCCGTATATGGGGTTTGAACAATAATTAGGGTGTCCTTTGGGAGGTTGCTGTAATAGTAACGCTTATGCTCTACAAGGCCTCTGTGCACGCAAGCTTTTACAGCGGCTACGGATTACATGGGCAGTTCGATCATGGGGCGCCTTCCATGTTGGTGTTGCTTGCTGGTAAGGACTCACAGGTGAGGGTGTGATTCAAGTTTCGTAATATGAAGCCCTAAACACCAGACCTTAAACCCGTATGATGGAGTTTAGGTAGCCTCAGGCCAAATCTTCACTGCCAATGAGTCTAATCTCGACTCCCAAAACCGCTGCATACATTCGCCACCCTGCGGGCCAAGCCGCTCAGCTTCAACATGACCTTGGCCCAGTTCATAAAAGTAGTACTTATGATGCTAGTAGCAATAATGGTAGTATTAATACGAGTACCCTAAACCCTAAACCCTAAACCCTTAAACCGCGTGGTAACCCTAAGGCCTGTAGGGATGCCCTGGGGTTCATGGGGCTCCTGAGGGTCGGTTGACGTGAGTCTGCTCAACGTTGGGGACTAAGGTTCGGTGCTGCAAGGTTGAGTTTCACAGGCCCTGTACTTTTATAATGGGGTTATATAGGGGATATATAGGGAGAATATAGGGGTTTTATAGGGGTTAGATGTCTGTGCTGCCGAGAATTAGGGGCCATAGAATTCCAAAGCTGCATCTGCAAATCCTAGATCTCCACAGCTGGTTAAGGGTTTAGGGTTTAGGGTTTAGGGTTGAACACTGGGCTAGGATAATTGCTTACCATCTAGCCCGAGACCTTCAAGACTGAACCTGACACTTTTCCTCACTCGACAAAAAGATTTTGGCACCCGCAGCCGCAACAGTGGGACCCTTTGTTGCAAGAGTCATGTGGTAGGTATAACGTCCTAATTTCCGGACTCGAAGTCCTCTCATTGCTAATTTTTATATCACCCCCCCCCCCCCCATAATCCGTATATAGCACCCCTTCCTTACACCCCAAGCGAACCCCAAAATCAAAAGCTAACTCTTAAACCCGAATCCCTAAACCCTAAACTCCTAAACCCCTAAACCCTAAACTCTGAAGGCCCTAAACACTAACTCCGACCCAAAACCCCTAAATCCCAAAGGCCGATGTCCCTAAACCCGCAAAAGCCGTAGAACCCTAAACCCCTATATCCCCAAACCCTAAAACCCTTAAACCCAAGAACCACGTCTGCAGCCCCAGCTTCCATTTCATTTTCCCCTTTCTTCTTCTCCAATTGGTTCTCCACTGACTATTAGGTAACTAAAGTATTTAGGTCCTACACCCCTAAAATCCTGACACCTCAACACCCCAACACCCTAAAACCCCAAAGCCCTAAAGCCCTAAACCCCTAAAAACCTAAAACTTGGGTACTGCCCCCCCCTCAGTAACAGTTGGATAATAACTATAATATGGGTATATATAGCCATTAATAGGACCCCAACCTAAAACCTTAAAACCTAAACCCTAAACCTTAAGAACCTAAACCCTAAACCCTCAAGCCCTAAACCCCTAAAACCCTAAAGCCCTAAACCCCTAAAACCCTAAAACCTTAAAACCTTAAACCACATCATCCCTTGAGGCTTGCAGCCAGTTTGGCCTCGTCTCATGTGGCTGGGTGCCCAATGAGATGAGACACTGGGCCAGGCCCTGCGTGTTATGGGGTTTAGGGTTTAGGGTTTAGGGTTTACGATTTTAGGGTTTAGGGTTTAGGGTTTCAGTTTAAGGTTTAGGGTTTCGAGTTTAGGGTTTAGGTTTTAGGGGTTGGCGTATAGGTGAAACATACAGGAGGCCCAAAATATGGCCATTATGGAAAACATGTTTGCCCCGTTACTGTCCATATGTTTCCCTTATCGGCCTACATGGACTCTAAATCATTGCCACGCAGGGCCTTTGAATCAACCCCATGGGTAGTGGTATATGGTTGCAGAGTTTTGAGGAATCGGATTCGGGGCTATTGGGGTTTGGGGATTCAGGGGCTTCGGGGATTGGAGTTGTGAGGTTTAGGGCTTTAGGGTTGATATAGAGCAGGGCTGAGGGTTTGTAGTTTAGGGAGTTAGGGCTAGGTAAGGAAAACCCAAGTCATAGAAGAGTAATATCCCTAAGTACCAATACATAACACTAGTGTTTTGTAATTTGCCAACCCAGCCTAGTCCAGGGGGGAACTGAAGATTTTTGGCAGCTAGCCGTTGCTAACTCAAAATCAACATCTATTCCTTCTTCAGACTGAACCAAGAAGAACCGGCTTTTGATTTTACAGCTTAGGGTTGAAGGCTTTCATCCTCGCAATGAGCAACAGAACAAGTGGTATTTTTGTTTTTGCGATGGGTCTGGGGCCCGGGTTCTTGGTGGAGGCCAGAGATTAGGGTTCAGGGTCTGGGCGGGGGAGGGAAATTTTTGAGCCATAGTCTAAACTCCTTAAAGGGCGTTACAATGGGATTACATTGGCGACCACTACAGGGGTTATTAAGGGGGCTACTAGGAGTTCACACTACAGCTCATAATATGGGGTTCAGGATTTAGGGTTTGGGGTTGCGGCTGGAGGGATTGGGTTGAGGATCCGGACTTTGGGGATGTCCGGGCTTGGGGGTCAAGTGTTTCTTAAAATCAGCTGTAGTCTCAACTCCATAAAGGGATTTATATAGGGGATAACATAGGGGAGTATAGGGGTTATTAAGGGGTATTCCAAGAGTTTAGACCATAGCTCGAACGATGAGGCACTTTCGGGTTTCAGCTGTGATGTCACAAGGAACAGCACAAGGCAGATGATATTGTACGTCAGATTCTTAGACACAATTCGAGCAGACTGCGGCGATCAGGTACCAAGGTCTAATGGTGGCATAAAACAGTCCAGCAATGGCTTCAATTCAGGTTCTGAAACTGACCTGAAACCGCACTATAAGCCCAAACATAGGCAGTCTAAACCTGAATCCATTTATATACATTACATTGTCGAATCCCTATAGACTCCCTACATGATAGCTACCAGCTGTCCGTAGATCCTCAAACCCTAAACCCTCAAACCTAGAACCCTAAACCCTAAACCCTAAGTCTTCTGACCTTTCCAGCTGTCAGGCTGTTGATCCGCTTCCTGGCTCAAAAGCCTGCCAGTTGGGATTTGAGGGTTTCAGGGTACTTTGGGTTACGGGGTGTGGGGTTTAGGGGTTTAGGGTGCAGGGTTTAGGGGGTTTAGGGCTCTTAAAGGGGTGTATATGGGTTGTACAGGTACATATAGGCTTTACGGGTTTGGGGGGATTCGCGTCTTAGAGTGTATACTATAGTGTTTACATTTATGGGGGATTTATAGCCACGACAAGGCAGAATCAAATGGAAATTCACATGGACAATTGAATGCTGACCGCGGTGAAATATGTGTGTATAGGGATTATAACGATCATGATTTCGGCTTAGGGGTTTAAGGTTCAGGGTTTAAGGTTTAGGGTTTATAGGGCTTCGTTGAAGGCTCATGGTTTAGGCTGTGGGGATTGGGATCCACGACATTTCTGAGAATGGTGGAATAGGGGGATGCATACTCCATTGTCGAATTAAGCGCAAGGAAGACAATGATCCCAACATAGAATTTTGGCATAATAACATCATCACGCCTCTCCTTGAGGCTTGTTGCCCCGTGGGGAGTGGGTTGTACAACAGTTTGGTGCTTGGAGAAAATGAATGCTTCGGGGAGAGTGGATGAATTATTGGATTCCTTCTTCCCTAAACCCTTAGCCCTAAACCAAGCATCAGGTGGGTTCAGGATCCTGCGATTTCCAGTTGTTGTTGCAACTGACAGAGGATGCGGAATTTACGGGCTGCGTGTTTTTCGCTGGAAGTCGTTTCTCTGTCTGTCTCTCTCTCTCTCTCTGTCCTTGCTTCAGCTGTCTTTGAAATGTCCGGATGGGATCTTGCAGTACAAACCTTTAAATTCCAAAATAATATGGTCTCATCACATGCCCCTGAAGGGGGTTCAACTTGTGAAGGCACCCGCATAAAGCGTCGCATCATGTGACCTAGGGAGTAGGCATCCATTTTCGAGAGGTGCTCATGCTCGAAAGCACTGTGCCTGCACGCCTTGTTATATCCGGGGGAATCCTAAACCCTCCTCTCTGCCTTGTACCCTGAATTTCTAATCCATAACCTCTAAACCCTTATGCCGAAACCCGTAAATCCTAAACCACTAAATGGTAATTTCCCAAAATTGGGAGACACTATTATAGACCCTAATATAGTATAATCCTCATTATTACGGGGACTTTCAAACGGAATCTAGTTTTGGGAAGCCCCAAATCCCCATCCGAGGCATGCACCAGACTTCCGGCTGGGCAGCTGGGCAGCAGTAACATCATAGCTTCAGGAATGTCAGGGTGATATTGGGGTTATATAGGGATAATGGAAAATAAAATGGAAACTACTATAGTGGGGACATGTAGGGTTTAGGGGTTTAGGGCTTGAAGGCTTTGCTCAGAGCCCAGGGTCTAGGGTTTAGGGTTTACGGAGCTTAGGGCTTGGGGTTCAGGATTGAGGGCTTAGAGTTAGGGCTCAAGGGCTTAGTATTCAGGGCTTGGGCTTATGGCTTAGGATTAGGGGCTTAGAGGTTCGGGTTGTCTAGGGTTCAGGGTTTAGGGTCTTGGGTTCAGGGTGTAGGGTAGGATAACGCCTGGGATCGGTCATTGTCATGTAGCATGTTCGAGAGGCGTCCTGTAGTCGCAGCGTTCCCATGACCAACGTCTGCGAAGAATACTATTGTCCCCAATAAAGAGCAAGACGCTGTTCTCCTTTTGTTGTTTTCCAGAACAAGAATACAATTCTTTTTTTCCACCGCAAGAAGCGCTGCTTTTGTGGTAGTTTCCCAACATAGGGGGATCCCAATGTAGCCACCAAAATGCCATCATGCTTATTTCAGGGACCCCCCAAAAAGGTACTCCTAATTTGGGGAAGCTTCTTCTGTTTAGAGTGTTGGCTTTGGCCCCTGTTTAAGTGTCTGGGGTCTGTCTTGGGTTTAAGGGTTAAGGGTTTCAGGTGTACCAAAACTGTGGCACCTTGTTTGTATTTCTGGTTAGCAGTAAATCACGGAACGGAAAAGGGAAACTACAGCCATGTTTGAGGATTCAAAGAAGGCTGCGTACAAGGATCCATTCCTTCATTCTTGACTAACCAGCGGAACGTCTTGGTTCCAGGGTAATGTTAGTGTTGGTCAACTATGCCTCTGTTGTATGTTGGTGACTCATGAAGCCACAGACTAACTACCTGGCTTTTACCTCATTGTTTGCTTGATCGCGGCCCAGTCGTCGTGTATCCTCTAAAGGTCCTACTGACCACCTTAAGAAGCACACATTTACTCTCTGGCTTCCATTGGAATTCCCAAACGCCCCCAAGCCCCCCCTGCAAACGTGCAACCTCCCAAACCAACAAGGCCTATCAAGCTATGACAAGGCTTGGAAAGCCCTAACAGTCCCGTCCCCGAAGCTTCCTTACAAGTCACAAGTCTTCAACATTAGGGTCCTCTCGATCATATTTTTTTTGAAAGATGAGAGTTTTGGCATTCAGGGCTTCCAGGCTTAAACCCATGACCCCCTCCTGGTTTAGGGATTTTAGGGTTTGGGGTTCCCTGCTCCTCCCGCAATTTCGGATTTGCTTTCAGAGCCAGTGGTACTAGCCACTGGGCTGAAGTCCTTCTGTGGGCAATCCTTCCAGATCATATTCGATGCCAGTCTCATTGTTCGCATAAATATGGCTTCCGTCGCGTTGAGTGTTGCTACTGTTCAAGATTAGAAACTACCCAGATCCCCTGGCAGGATCTAGAAGTAGAGCCCCCAATATGGTATCCTATGCTCCTGCTTAGAGTAATTTCAAAGAACCCTAAAAGAACCCCAAAAGAATATCTGCTTTAAAGATCTTTCCATGATTGGTCTAGGTATTCAAAATCAACCCTAAACCCTCAAACGCCAAGATATTCTTCTGGCTGCCGTTCTTTTGGATCGGTCGGGAGCTCGGCTCAATTCCGGGCCTTCAGCCGAAGGTGTCCGATCCGGCCCAATGTCCCGAAGCAAGGACTACATGCACAGTCTAGGGTTTTTACCCCTAAACCCTAATTAAACCCTAAACCACGGGCCTCAGGAGTGGACAAATAAGAACGCAAATTCATAAGAACGGGCAAAATTGACTTGACATTGCTGTACACACGTTGTTTGAGGCTGCTGCTAAAGACTACATAAACAGTTTCAGGGGCAGGTTTCAAAATAAGATTTCCCTTCATCCTTAAGGATCCTCATGAAGCCAGGAAAATTTGATCTACCCTATACTCTAAATCCTAAACCCAGCCCTAGTTTTGGGCTTTACATCCCTAAGCACGAAATTTTTTCAACCCCCCGGACCTCATGCCCCCTCAACTCACCAGTGGCGCATCTTGGGGTAGTCATTACTGGGGAGTTTCACAAAATGGGACCTCAACGATCTATAAGGATAGACTATCACAGAATTCTTGGGATTCTTACTGGGGATTCTATGGGGATTACTTGAGGAGCACGCATGTCGGTTGATGGTTCCACTATCAGCTTTCGTGAAAGTATAAATGGTAATTTCCCAAAACAGGAGGACACCAATATAGACCCCAAAATACTCCTGTAAGGACCCCCAAAAGGGTACCCCCTATTTTGGGAAACCCCCAAATGGCCTCCTTAGGAATAGTGGCGGGTGTAGATATTTGATGCCGAGTCCGGGGGACTCTAAAAGGGTGTAGGGTTTAAGGGTTTAGGGTTTAGGGTTTAGGGATTAGGGTTTAGGGATTAGGGCTTAGGGTTTAGGGTTCAACAAGGAACCCCTCCCAACTTTAGGAAGCCTTTCCATGTGTCTCAGGGTGATTGCACCCGATTTGAAGCAAACTGTCAACCCAAAAACGTGTGACCGGTAGCATGTATGCAAGAGGCGGCAGCGCTGATCCTGTTGCAGCCCTATACCCTAAACCCCTAGGTTTAGGGTTTAGGGTTTAGGGTACCCTATACCCTAAAACCCTAAACCCTAAACCCTATACCCTAAACCCCTAAACCCCAAACCCTAAGCCCAGAGCCTCCCAGGGTTCTGGGGGATTAGTTCGCTCCACTGCCTCCCTGGTTTTGTTTGATCCCTTTAGGGGTACAGGGATTGTATGGGGATAATGGAAAAGAATTTGGAAACTACTTTTAGTGGGTTTAGGGTTTGCGGTTTGGGGTTTAAGGTTTACGGTTTCTTCCCTCTCGTCCCTTACCTGGGCCCAAAATATGTAGAAGATTTTTTTACCGACAGTTTTAGGGGCTTCCGGCCATCATTTTACCTACTTTTGGAACCCTAAACTGCTGAACCCTATTCTTATCATCCAGGCGTGTACACCCTGAACAGTACCCCTCCACCCTAAAAAACTGATGCAGGTCGGTGGTCGCTTCAAAAGCCGCCTCTAGATTCTAGTTTATGTGGGGATACAGGGCTGTACCAAGCCCGTCACCCCAAAACCTTACAGCCTACTGAGCCACTATATGGTTTGTTGTCAAAATTATGGTCCCTTTTTGGATCCCTATTACAATACGGCCCCTAATATTTAGGGTACCCAAAAAGGGACCATAATTTTGACAACCACCCATATCACCCTTGAAGG
>CAJNIZ010000085.1:9508-33049 GCA_905231905.1 Symbiodinium pilosum | reverse complement strand
GTGGAATGTAAGCAGGTTCCCTGAAGAAGCGATACCTAATCCCAAAAGCGATACCCCTTGCCTTATTTCCGCTTTGGAGCCTTTGAATTTGGCCGCCCGCTCAGATGAATCAAGGCAGATATTCACACCCCAAGCACGAGAAGCACCTGACTTCGGCAAGTGGGCGGCAACGCGCCTCGAGCGGAGTGGCCTCTGTCCTAGCCTGAGCCCAGTGTAGCCTTCTCGTGCATTTCATGAGTGCATCTTCCCTCACGGTGCAAACAGCAGCACCCACGGCGCCCACGGTGCGAGCAGTCACAGCCTGCAATGCTTTGGTTCTACCTTGTGACATAATGAGTTATGACGTGCTGAAGCAGGGCTGAAGCAGGGAAGACGTAGTAAGTTTGCCCAAGCCCTGCTTGTAATGCAGGTCATACTTCGGTGGCCTGAACGGAATGTGATTGTTGACGCATGATGTCAATGCAAATTCTGCCAGCTCGGCCAGCTGCGCTACCCGTCTTGGCTGAAAGAGATGTTGAAAGGCGTTGCAAGCTCGCATCCAAGTTCACGTCCCCGCAGTGCGTGCAGCGCATGAGGGTGCATGTAGCGTGGTGTTAATGCAGCGCGCAGGTTCTTTGGGCATGGGAGGCATCTCAGTTCAGATGAGTGTGCCTCCCGTAAGAGGTTTGCATGACGTTTGCATTGCCACTTGACTTCCTCCCTACAAGCAGACACAAGTGTGACAAGAAGCATATCAAGGGCAACACGTGTGATTTGTGCTTCCGTTGTTAGGCTCCGCTTCTTTGGTATCCGGTCCCAGCCGTCTATAGGCGCCACTGCCTTTTGAGCACCAAGGCTCAGAAGGCTCACAAGACTCACTAGGTCTGCAGGGTTGTGGATTTCATCTTGAGGCGGCCGAGCGGAAGTTGCGAAGTCTTTTCAAGTCCAAGGTGTACCTGCTGGAGCTGCTTGGGGAGAGCCTGAAGAGCAAGCTTGTAAGCGGTTCTTGGCATGAGGCTCCCGTCTCGTCTCACTGTTCAAAGGTGAAAACGGCCGACTGAAGTACTGACGACCGACGCTTGAAGGTGAGGCAGGTGGCGCAGGTGGCGCAGGTTGCAGCTTTGCGGGCCAGGTGAAGCCAGGCCGAGCAGGCGGACTCATGAGAAATGCGTGTCTGCATTCTGCTGCATTCTGCATGCTCTGCATGCATTAAGCGTCTAAGCGTGCCCTTGCCAATGCTGTCCTCACAAGTGAGAGGTCCTCGTGCTGCTTGCGGGCTCCGACTCGGTATGCAAGTTCCCGTCACGCGCCATCACGCGCCATCCCGTCACATGTTTTAGTCGCAAAGAACTCGTCTACCGCACGTTGCCGTTGTGTTTTGCGGCTGCGGAGGCCACATCGGAACTAATAGCTGGAGGCTTGGGTGCCAAGAGTGCCACTGGCTTGGCTTAAAAGCTGTTCAGTGACACGCTGTGATGCACACTGAGTGACACAGGTACACAGGTGACTTGTTGAATTGAAGGAGGTCACTTTTCGAATCGAGTAAATCGCTGGCTGCTGGCCTTGGCTTTTGCCCTTCTTTGCTTTGCACACGCTTAGACGCAAATCGAAGTCGAGTTGTCTTTCCAATTTTCTTGCAGCCACGATGCGAGCGCAACCTCAACTCTAAGTTGAGGTAGCTGGGCAAGCTCCAGCTAGGAGGGAAGGCAGGGGAGGAGCAAGCGCACTTACTGCATTCAGCTGTGACCAGGCTTAAGCTTGGGCTGCTTCGACTGCAGCGAGTGATGCGCCTTTCCGACATTTCCGACGCTTCGGAGCCTCCAAATCCTCTCAAACCGAAGCAACTGAGCATTCAACACTGTTTTGCTACTTTCAAGCTCATGGCAGCCAGGCCCGAGCCACAGAGTTCTGGCATCTTCTCACTTCCGAAGCCTGCGCTCCGCTGCGCTCCAGCTTCAAAAACACCTTCATCGCGTTCATCGCGTTCATCACTGATTCATCACGTTCACTACATCGTGCTGGCGGTTGCCCTTTGGCTCCTTCGGCTTTGGCCACCTTGCGTGTTTCGACTGCTCCCAGCGCCGCACCTTGAGTCTGGGGTCATCTCTGCGACCTTTGCATTCTGAGGCCGTGAGGTGCGCAAGTGGCTGTTCCACGCAGTGTGGACATTCGCTGCGATGCTCGCTGCAAGGGCCAAAAAGTGGTCGTACCCGCGTGCCCGAGCTGAGAGAACTGCTCCTGCCTCTGCCTTTGATGAGTTCCTAAAGCGTGCAAACAAATTCACTGAAAGCCCAAACGAGAAGTGCTTAAGAACGGTAAAGGAAGTGACCCGAAACTTTGCCTGAGCTGCCAGCCGAGCTGAGACCTTCAACTCGACCTCCTCTGCTGCTGGCCGAGCTGTGAGGCCGCGGAGGCCGCCTTTTTTGAGGCTTTGCCGGCTTTGCTTTCTTTCTGCTCCTCGCGAGGACTCGATTGCTCTTGAGCAAGCACTGCTGGGAAGTTGCTAAGCAGCTAAGCATAGCTAAGCCGCTGAGCCTCGGGGAAGCCGGTCTTTTGGGATTTGTGTCCTCCAAGGCTAGCGGCCGCTTGCGTAAACATTCGAGGAAGGAAGGTTTGGTTCACCGCAAGTGAAAGCCGCAGCGAGCTGAGCTTGGAAGAGTTTAGGCACCTTAGAGATCGTGAGAGGTGCAACAGCCTGTGCTGGCTGACCTATCCACGGCACCGAAAGGAGGAAGTGCTAAGTTATCAGGATCCTGACCATCCTCCTTGGACCGTCAGAGTCAGCCAACCGTCTCGTCTAAACGCGCTCTTTTCACTGGAACTCCAGAGTGAGACAGGAGAGGCCCTTGATCCTTCTTTCACTTCTTTCACTTTCGAGGACGCGGAGCTCTCGGAGCCCTCGGAGCCCCTGAAATCCCTGAAACCTCAACACTCGAATCACTCGAATCTCTCTTAACTCGTTCTGTGAGATTCTTTTTCTTTTGAACGCCTCGCGCTTCACCTCTGGCTGCGTCCTCACTTGAGGGTCCTCGCAAGAGGCTTGGCAGCTTGCGGCTCGCGGAAGGCTCAGCTCTAGAGCACTCGTCCCGTTCCTCGCGTTTCCATTCTTCATGTTCTTCAGCCCATTCTCGCCTGTGTCTTGCGGAAGAAGGAGCTTTGTTGGGGACGCATGCTGCAGCACAGGCCTTGCAGATGTTTCTGCTTCCCATAGTGGACGCACGGTAACCCTAGTAGCTGATGGATACCTGAAGCAGCTCTGCATGGCTCTGCATGGCTCTGCATGCGGCTCTGCAGCTGAGGGAGCTGAGCGACAGAGGTTCAAAGGATCGAGGACAGGCACTGTGCTGAAAAGACGCTTGTGCAGTCGAGGCTCCCAGCGAAGTATGTTTTTCACAGGATCATCCAGATTGCGCTGATTTACTGCGCTGATGGTCTGATAATTTTAATGCTTCCAGAAGAACTGGACCCACAAACCATGACTTGCCAGGATCATGGCGTCTGTCAGGCTGGAACTCTCGAGATCCCGAACGCGACTTCGCCGGCGATGCCTGCGATGCTTGCCACTTTGCCTTGCAGGCATGCCACATCGCGTGCAGAATGGCGTTCTGTCAATGTTACATGATCTGGGCAGCTCTTGGCCCTGCTTGTCACAGCTGAAGAAATGCAGACGCTGCCTTCAGAAACTTCAGAGTGTTCGTGAGTTCGCTGATTGTGGTGTTTTGGAGTGGAGGTATCACCAGTGCCAGCAGTGCCAGCAGTGCCAGCAGTGCCTGTGGAAGTCGGCGCCGGGATACAGCCTCCTGCTGCCAAGGCAGCGGCGTCTGCAGCAGCGGCGGCGGCAGCGGCAGCAAAGGGCTCGGTGGCTTTGCTGCTCTTTGTTTGCAGCATGGCTGTGGCCCCACACCCAGCACGTTGCCACCACACTTTCCTTTCACCTCACTACAGGTGCCAAGTTACTTCAGCTAGGTGAAGAGCCTGCTTCAGATGGCAGCGTGTCCGTGATACCAACGGCCAGAAGTTGGACGAACTGTGTGTTTGATGCATCCTTCCACACCCTTTGGCCACGCCAGCACTGCTAGCGCAGCTAGAGCCTCTCTAGTGGGCAAGCGAATCTGGTACTGCTGCAGGCTGTCTGCTACAAGGCGACAGGTAAAGCATCTGCATACACTGTGCCACACGTGTAACACACAGCATCCCGTGAAGAATTATTATTCTGAGCTCCATGAGTCGAGCAGTGCCGACACACCCTTGGCAAAAACGGCCTCCGTAGCACAAAGCCCAGCACAGCCCGGCACGGCCCGGAGGCTCAGCAAGCAAGTGCCAGCAGTTCCCTTCATGCCCGTGCTGGCACTGCCGTCGCCACAAAGCCAATGTCAGCAGCAGAAGTGCTGCGCAGCACGGGTGTGTGGTGTTCCTGATGCTTGAAGACATTGTAGGCCACTGAGCCTCTAAGGTTTACATGCACATGCCAAACATCAAAGACATTGTCTTGACATGCCAAAGCTTCTTCTGCTCGCTTTGCTCACTGGTAATTGGCGCAGACAACGATGCTGTCTATGCGGAGCTTTGGCCTCTTCTCCAGTTTCATTTCACTGCCAGTGCTGCTAGTGCAGGCGCCTGGCACCATATCATGAAGATCATGAAGTCCCAGTCCAGTAGATACCAGTCTTCAAATTCAAAGACTTTTATCAGTGCACGAAGAACCCTCCTTCGTGCCTCTCCGAGTTTTTGCTTGACCGCCCACCTTGAAATTTAGAACCAACATTGAAAGGCAAAGAAGTTCATGACGGCTCACGAACCAGATGAGTTGAACAAGCTCTACGAGCTCTTCTATCTCCCAGACATTTAGGGGAGGTGGCTCTCATCCAGACGAGAAGTGCGCGTGCTCAAAACACGCTCTCTCCCGTGGCTCTGGCATCTGCACGGTGTGAGCAGCTCGCTGTTTGCTGCGGCATCTCCTGGCCGATTTGTAAATTGAAGCGTTGCTTTGCCTTCCGCAGCTTTTCGCAGCTGAGGTTCTGAGAATTCCCTAAAGCCCTAAAGCCTTCCTCTTTGAAGAGTAGAAGCCTCTGATCAGCCTCATTGGCTTTCACCTTGAACTGCTCCTGAATTGCTCTTGCTGCTTTTGTCGGCTCGCTTCTGGTGAAAAGTTTCAAGCCTGGAACTTTCAGGACTCGGGAGTTCTTGGGGCTTAGAAGCATAGCTTTCACCCCCACGCCTGCGCCACCGTGCCTTCTCAGCCTTCCCGCCGCCCAAATCCGCTTGCAGCCAGAGCAAACAAGAGCTTCGCCGCTTCGCCTGAAGCTGAAGCCGTTTTGCCAAACCATCTCTTCCGTCATTGTGAGCTGAAGCCGTGTCTTCCTTCTGGATCTCTTTACCTCTGCCGGAGCCCGATGGGAGCCACCCTGCCCGGAGCCCTCACATTGCACACAGCTGCACACAGCTGCGCAAAGGCAACGGAGAAACGCACCGACGGCAGCAACGGCAGCATGGCCCATGCCCATGGCCTTAAGGCAATGAGAGGGCGCAGCGGGCGCAGCGGGCGAAGATGTCTAAGAGGTCGATGCCCTGCCTCTGCTTAGCCCTCTGCCAGCCTCGGCGACTTCAGCGACCGACCCGCCAATGACAGCCTCCCCCTCACTGCCCGCTACGCCGTCGCGGTCACACAGAAGCCTGTTCAGCCTAAGCTGACGCTTCAAGAGGTTCACCTCAGATGCTCTTAAGAAGTCTTCCAGGAGCCCTGCTGCGACCTCTGCGGTTTTTTTTGATGAGCTTCCGTCGCCATACCCATTTTGGCTCCATTCATATCCTGGGTCCGGTGACCGGCACATGAGCTCGCATGAAATGCTTGATGCAGCTCTGCTTGGCGCAACTGCGGGCCGCGGGCCCTGCGGGCTGGCTTGGAGTTGTGCCAGCTGCTCCCATCGGCACCGCCGCAAGCCGCAAGCCACAAGCCCGGCGGCCTGCGTAACGCTGGGCGCGTTGCAATAATCCCAGTGAGGCGGCTGAGTCGAGGCACGGGAGGCACGGGAGCTCCTTGCGCGTAGTGGCGTAGTGGCATAGCGGTCTCTTCGTTTACGGTTTTGGGAGGTTCTTAAAGCAGGCTCTGTGAGGGTCCCGTTGCCTTTGCTCCTGTGTCGGACCGCCTTCGATTAATATCAGAAGATGCGTGTTCCGAACATTCCCAATGGCCACCTTGCAGATGTTGCAGATAGGCCGTATCCTGCATCCTCAAGAAAAGGGGCATCCTATTGTGGCCGAGCCTTTCCCCTGATTTAGTTGAAGCTTCCTGGGTGGCCGGGGGGTTCCCGGGTTGCTCCTGCAGGAGCAGGAGTTGAAAAGGAGGGGTCAGCTTTGACCAGGCTTCAGCCACGCAAGGTCTGAGAGATGCTGTAAGCATCTCGAAGTGTCAGAAGTTTCAACTTCCTGCGTTTCCTGCCCTGCCTTCCTGTGTTTTTTTTTGCAGCCTTGCCTCACTTGCTTCACTATGACTTCAGTATGAGGTGCCTCGGGGGTCCACAGCCATCCAAACACCGCACAAGTCTTTGCTGCAGAACTTGCACATTTCCCGGGGATGCAGCACAGCTTGCCCGGCTTACCAGTTGAGAGGCTGAAAGCTGCGACTTTCCCGAAAGACCTTATAGACCTGTTGCGACGGGGCATTCTGAAAGACAATAATATGCTGAAAAAAACTGTGTAGGACTCCATAGAGGGTGGACCGTAGAACTCCGTAGGACACTGTCAGCCTGATGGCCAACTCGCTAGCGGTGCCAGCGGTGCCTGCGGTTTAGCACTTCCTCTGACTGCTCCCGCCAATGGGCGGCGGTCGGCAAGTGTTTGAAGTGTTTGCGCTTTCATCACAGGTTCCGTGCAGCAAAGGCGAGACCGTGAGGTCCATGAGTTCGTGACGCGCTGATCGTCACCCGGCAAAATGTTCCTTGGAGCTCGCAGTAAAAGCGCAGCTTTCTTGGAGGGGCAGCGCAAAAAGCCTGCCTGCCGGCAGACCCCATCTGGCCCTATCTCTGAGGGTGACAGAGGCAGAGGTGACAGCAAGCGAGGCGCGTAGGCGGCCCGGCGCAGGCAAAGTAAAGTGAGGCGCTGAGGCCCTGAGGCTAAGCAGTCAAGCGGGCTAAGGCGGCTTAGGGGGGTGAGCACGGTGAGCACCAAATGTGCCAGCGCAAGAGTCTGTGGAAACAGGCCAAGAGGCCACGGAGGCCACTTAAGACTCACACTGCAAGCACTGCAAGCACTGCAAGCAGGCAAAAGAGGCAGACTGCAGGGCGGCCGTTGCCTGCTTGGCAGTTTGCTTGTCACTGTCTCGGTGCTTCTCTAAAGCCAATACTGCACTAAATGTGTGCTTGCCTACTCAGCGCTGTCAAGCAAAACTGCAGTCTACAACATGCTTTCTACAGGCTGCGGAGCCATAGCGATCTCGTCCCGCTCAAAAAAAGTGTAAAGAGTGCAAACACGTGAGAAGACTTACGCGGAGGCTAATGCAGACGCGCTAAAGCACCCAACTCGAGGCCTAAATGTGGTTTCTGCCTCCAAGAAAAAGACCTTTCACAACAGCCCCGAGAAACAACGAGTCGTATCTGCTCAACACCGACATTGCTTGAAAGCCACCAGATCTAGGACAGATCTGTCGGCTTCCACTTCCGATTTGTTTACTTTCATTTATACATCTCCAAGCCCCTTTTTCTGCACTTCTGGAGCTTTCCTAGATATCGGCTGACGCATTCCACGCGAAGCGGACATGTGAAGGATTGATATTTTCAAAATTTTCTCGCCTGCCTCCAAAGATCTTGCGGTAGGTCCTCTGGTCGCTGTCCGCGTGGCTCCGCTGGCTCCGCTCCACATTGCAGTTTGCAGTCTGACCCACCGTGGCCATCGCCACCTTTCGCATTTTCGCACGAGCCTGTGCCTCTTACCGCCACAATTTCCACAGTGGGTGCCACACGGCGCCCTTCATAGCACACTCTGCATGAGGTCTCGAAACCTTCCAACCGTCTTGCACCTGCCGCGCCTGCCGCGTCTGCCTTGCCTGCAGTTGAAGCGTCGCTAATGGCGCGCTGCCTGGCGCGCTGCCGGCAGCATCGGCAGCATCGGCTTGCCCAACAAATTTCTGCCCCTCAGCGCTGACTGTGTAGGCAGTTGTCAACGCAGCCAGATCACCGCAGAGACAATGTCACATGTTGCCTTTCTCAGATGTACCATCCGAAGGAGGTCCATGCTCCCGGCTTTATCACGAGCCAAGCGGCCCTTCGTCCGACTTCCCGTCTAGTTCGCCTGCCACGCCCTTGGCCACGGCGTCAGCAACCCGAGCAACCGCATCTGGCATCTACGACCGCAGTGGTGCCTTTGCCTAACCCTCGCTTAGCTGGCTTAGCCTTCCGTGGTCAGTGCACATTCAAATCTTTGAGGCAACCGCAGCCATTGAGAGCCCTCCCACTTCACAAGGCTTGCCCCCGCCTTCTCCGCCTCCGCCTCCATCGGGTAAGGACCTGAGTGCAGGGAGGGCATCCAAAACACGAGCACCATGCCGAACATGCCGAACTAGGAACGCGGGCTAGTCAGCCACTCCACTTGCCTCACTGATCCAGAAGTTTTAGATGATGCAGCCTGCGTAGAATAGAAGCAGTGCTTGCAGTGCTGGAGCAGAGGCCTACCAAGGCAAGTTGATCCAGAAGCAGAAGCTCTTCCCACAGATGCAGCGCTTGACAGTGCTTGCCTGCCTGGCGTGCCCGGAAGTTCATGCCTAAAAGTCCCGTGTCACACTACGGCCATAGTGCCTGCACGAGCCACGAGCTTGATGCCAGGACGTCAAAGTGCCTGCAGAGGCCAGAGCAGCATTGCTCAACCCCCAAAAGAGCTCCCTCCTTAAGGCCTCAACGGAGGCCTCCACGAAAAGTAGGTCCTGCCTAGCAGTCTAGCGCTCCCGCGGAGCCTACAGAGCTGTGGACAATTTTGCTTGCGCAATGACAGCAGCCTGTGCAGCCTCTGATTTCTGATCGCGCCTGTGCCTTGCCGAGTGTTCTTTGGGCGCCAGCCCAGCTCTGCCTCGGGTTGTCAGCTCCATTAAAGCTCCATTGAAGATAGTTAAAGCTCTTTGCGGGTCGACTGCTTTCCATCTTGTCATGCTCGCAAAATTTGTGCCGTGTCCTGGCTGATGGCCCGGTAGGGTCTCGGCCTCTCGGGAAAAGCCCAGTCACAGCCACGTTCAAACTGCAAAAAGAAGTACGGGCAATGCAGCTGCAGGCAAAGGAAGACTGCAGTTTACTTGGGCAGCGCGCTCATACTGACGAGCTGAGACCCTCGGCTCTGGCTACCTGCTGGAAGTTACACTTGGCTTTAAGCTTTACTTCGAACACCTTCGAACATCCCAAAATGACAGTTCCCGTAACTCATGTGCCGACTCAGCTTGCAAAGAGGAGCGGAGGTTGGAGCGGAGAGGTTTGCTAAAGCTACTAGAGGCCAGACCTTGTCTTCCAGAGACTTCTCACGTCTTCAACATATTCAAGATGCGTAACATGCGTGTCTTCAAATGGTCTTCAACGAAGGGTTTCTCCTTGATCCTTGGTGTCTGCTGCCTGTTCTCAGGACAAAGAGTCGGAGGCCATGAGAATCATAGCCAACCGTTCGCTAAACGTTTGCTAACCTGAAGCATTCAGCTGCAAGCACTGCCCACGCGCCCCTCTAGGCACTCGCTACTCGCTGAGTCCTCGACTTAAAGGTATCAGCTCTCCTTCTCCTTAGCCTTAGCTGGCTTAGCTGGCTTAGCGTTTTAGCAAACCTGAACCCTGGGCTCCCTGGTTAAACGGCGACACAGCACTCCTGGCGTTGCCTACGTCGCGCGTTGCAGCTGCCCCGCCTGCGCCCAAGCCAGGAAGCCAGGGAGGGAGGTGCCTCACCTGAACAGAGCATTTGAGAGTTACTTAAGATTTACTGAGAGCCAATGAAGTGCGTAGCACGCTCGTGCAGCTTCGTCCAGAAACTTCTCGTTCCCACAGCGCGTGGGGAGAGGGCCCTTCCCTTCAGTTGAGTGCGCCCATCCACTTGATCTCGCGTGTGCTCCCAGAACCTTCTGGAGGCTTCAGGCAGGGTCTGCGTCGCAACATTGCCAGGTGCATTTGAACATTTGGACATGTGGCCCGTCGCGAAGACCGCAAAAAGTGACCACAGTTCACACACGTGCATATGAGAGTTTTTGGAGTTACAGTAGTACGTAAAGTGGTTTCACACTGCACTGCCTGCATTGCCTGCATTGCGGCAGCTTTTGGGCTCAAAGGTTGGGTTAGATTTTTCTCGGGGAGTGGGGGAGTTGCTTGATGACAAAAGGGACAAAGGCCCTCCACGCCACCGGGAAGCGAGGCCGAAGGGGAAGCGGCCGGAGCGGCCGGGGCCCTATTCTAGAAGCACGGGACACAGGTGACAGAGGACGAGGGCTAAGGTTTTGCTTAGCTCAGACGGCTGGACTCCTGGACCTAGGCTCCAGCCTGTCGCTCCTCGCGGCTCTGTCTTTTGCTGTTTCGCTCTGCCAGCTCTGCACGCCGAAGACCCGTGCATTTTTTTTGAGAGTTTGTGAAAACAAATCTTCAGAGTCTGGAGACAGCTGAAGGCTCCAGAGGGCGACCTTCGTGGGCGGCTTCAGGGGCTTGGACAGGCCAAAGTCGAAGAGTACCCTCCGCAGAGGCGCAGACAGCATCGCTTCCGAGAGCTTTTTGTTTTTGTGAAAAACTTCTTGAAACTCGCAGTGAAAGTCTTCGACTTTCCCTTCCTCGGTGGTGAGCCGGAGCCGGACTGAACCCACTGCGTGCCACTGCGTGCTAAAGTTGGCTCTTAGTTCTTGCAGGACCCAACGGAGCAGGGAACCAGATCTGCCCGGGAGGCCATTTTCCTCCTTCGGCTCTGGATCGCTCCTCTTTGACTCTCTTCAGGCCGATGAGGACTCCGCACGCGCCAGGCTCCCAGACTGTCGGTTATGAGAAGCTTCCGGGGAGGGAGAATTCGTTATCAAAGAAAAATGTGAAGGATTAAGGGAGGCCTGGTTAGATGCCCGTAGTGATTGTCTGACACTGTGAGGTAAATCATCAAGAGGATTGTACCTAGACGACATCCTACTGAGGCCTCAAGGCTCATTCGTCCCCACACCCCACCACAACATCATCCCTTTTCCTGGAATCTCATTGTGTCTTGAGCCACGCGCATCGGTGTGTCATTCTTGCTTGCAGGGGCCATGCTTGCTACCTTGCATACCAACACTCCTCCTTGGCGCCCTTACCACAGCCTAACCTAGCTTTACAAGATCGCTGTACCTAGACCACCTCAAACTGCAAAACAGCTTGGATGGGCACATGCCTCTTGGTCCTCCGCCCCGTAGAGGCTCCCGAGCCACATTCTGGCATTTCTTGTAACGAGGCATAAACAACTCCTTTGTCCCAGTGGACACAGGTGGTAGCGACCGTCATTAACACCTAAATTCCTTGCAAGGGATTAGTCCTGTCGTAGGTGTTGTCACGATTCATGGGGGGCAACTGTCCAAAAGCATCCAAGCTAGGCAAACATACTGCACCATTCAAATGAAGATAACCACGCTGTCTCAATGCTTGGGCAATCCACCTTGACTGGCTAGTTCGAATACCGTCCTTGGACATGCTAAGCTGAAGGCCGAGGAATGTTAGTTCGTCTTTCCATGGAATCACGCTTCCAGAAGAGTCAGTGATATTACGTTTCTCAACTCCCGGAGGGGCCAACAGGCCCTGACATTTGACCTTCCAGATCGAACTGATATCCTGCATAACCAGCTTCATCACCTCAGGGCCAGCCGCGATCAAACAGTCGTCCACGTACGAAACTACCAGGCCATGAATGGAATTCTCGTCATCAACATCCACGACCTTCCAAACTCCTGCAACGCCCTCTACGCCAACAAACCTCAGCTTCGGCAAATGATTTCCAGCCTCAGGATTCAGAACCCGACCAGTTACCGTACTGTCGCGCAACTGCTCCCATTCTTTAGGGCTCTTTCTACGGCCATAGATGGATTTGTGAGCCCACCAAAGCTCGTCATGATGCGCCAGCCCCAGGCGTACTAGAACTGGCGGGGGTCTCATCACACATGCAGGACCCTCGATGGTAGCATTGAGGAATGCACAGGACACGTCAAGCGCTCCTAAACACCAGTTTTGCCTCTGTGCTGTCTCAGAAATGTGCGCACGTACAACCTCAATGGATGTGAACTCGGTATCCCCTTTGGCTGCCTCAGACTCGAAGTTACCGCATGCGCACAACCGTACCCGAGGAATCCAGGCCCGGGCCACCTCGTCGGCCGCGATTCGGGCACTATGCTTCTCTGTCCCTGCTGCAGTAACGTCCGGCTTTTCAGTCACCACCAACTTCGTTGGGAGCACTTCGGGCCACGGCTCATTTTCCTGAAGACCTAGGGTTGCCCGGAGTTCCGATTTTCGAAACCTTGTAAACACCTCCTGGTTTTCCATGGCTGTGAGTTCGGTTTGCAACGCGGACAACCCATCAGTGATGTTCTCTTCTGCTGGGGCTTGGATGTTTGTGGCTGCTGCTTCTGCTGGAGCTTGGGTACGGGTTGCATCTGTCGGGCAGGATTGGGACTAAACCGCAATCTAGGGTCATTAAGTCAGGGTGGATATCGGGGTCTAAACCGTTACCTGTGGAACCCTGGGTCTGGGGTCTGGCTGATGCTCGCACGGGTTTGGGTTTAAACCCCTATCTACCCTACTTGATCCCTCATCCAAACTTAGGGTGCATTGGGAAAGGAATGTTCAAGGCTTTCATTGATGCGTGCATCTCGGGAGTCAGACGCTTCAGCCCGCCAATCGTGAATGTCGAGATCACATAGCGTTCGCCCTGCCAGGGCTCGGTGCCATGATATACTTTTGGGTCGAAGACAAGAGGGTTTAACCTCCCAGGAAGTTCCAGTCCCGGCTTCACTTGGCGTGTAGTTGTGCCCTCGCTGTCATGGGTCCATAGCTCGCCGCCATCACACGAATGCCGATCGTTCAAGCATACCACGGTATTCCATGTACCTGCATAGTTCCGGCTATCTGTGTGAGGGCTAAACACAGTATTATGGTTCACGACAAGAGTCGTCCACAAACCCGCTGGACATACTTTCTGCATGAGACTTGCCAAAACTCTCGTGAGATGTGGCCTCTCCTTTGCTTGTCTAGACACCCCCACGTTTCCTCGGTGGCACCATGCGCCAAAGAGCCATGAACTCACGTATTCACCGCCGTGATTGATTCCCTTTCGATGATTGACCTGCGGCTTCAGGCTTGACTGTTGCAAAAGATCAAGGACCGATGCATAATCAATCTTTTTGGGACATGTTAACAGCTGCAACGCGCGCTCCTCATCCCTGCGTATCTCATCCCTCCTAGGACAGGGTCTGGACGGGAGGTCTAAACCCCTATCTAGGGTCCTAGGGTCGGGGAATGCACATAAACGGTGTAGCTCATCAACACCCACAGCCTCCGCACATGTGGCACCTTCATGCGTCAGTCGCTCCTCCTCAGCTTGACTTGCCTTGGACGCTGTGTCAGCATTGTCAGCATCTTCTGGCATGGGGATGGCGCAGCATGTGGCTTTACAGTGCTTAGACATTAATGGGCGAAGTGTCTTGAAGACCGAAAAATCCAAATAGGGCAAACCGTTGTGCAGCTTCAGATAGATCTTTTCACAATCTAACTCCATATTTGCACAAGTCTATTCATGCCACAGAGGGTATTCCCTTTTTCGGTACTGAGGACAATTACTTCTCCGCCCCTGGCCCTAAGTGCCTCGACAACATCTCCGTTTGCCAGGGATAAGTCCAAGCGCGTCGCACGGTTCGGAAATTTGGTTTGGGTCGTTACGACTTCATTCGCTCCGGTGTCCAAGAGGACCTCTCCGATGGTCATAACTTGTGAGGTGACTTGCGATGCTCGCGATGACCCGTCCAAATTCTCATTTGGTTGCCACGGAGGCGGGGTTGGGATGGTGGGGCTGAGCATGGGCATGTAGGTCTGTGTGAACTCTACCTCTTCAGACCCTGCTGCGGCACTCACACGGGACCTAGGGTCGGCGGGTTCGGGACTAGAGGTCTCAGGAACCCTAGGGAATGCAGGTTCGGGATTAGAGGTTTCAGGAACCCTAGGGAATGCAGGTTCGGGATTAGAGTCTAAACCACCGGATGCATTGGCCATGTCCGTTTCCCTTGAAGCAGTTGGCTCTGCCTGCGGGTGGGATGAAACATTCATGTGTAAGTAACATGTGGAATGCACATCTTAGGGAGGATGGGTGGGAATTGCTCACCTCAATTCTATAGGCTCTGGGGCCATAGGCCTAGCACAGAGCCCAGGATTGATCATTTAGGCGATAGAGCATGTCGTCTGCGCTGGCTCTGTGAGATTCGGAAACGCCACTTTCAGTGCAACCTGGGCTTCTGTGCATAGCTGCTGTGGGAAACAGTATCTACTTCGCTGGCTTGTGCTCGGGTCATTTCTGACGCATCCGAGCCCAGCTGAACAATCAACAGACAGTGCAACTGCCTTCAGGGCTAAAGGTTCGTATCAATGTCCATTGATCCACCCGAAGCAGACTGGCCATCGTTCAAGACACTGGCTGATGTGATCAAGTTTGCTGTTCAGATCATCCTCGCATTTTCACCCTGCTAAGCGAGCAGGACTTCGCCAAGTTGCTGGAGAAATGGAAAGTGCCAGTTCTGGCAGCGGGGGTAGTCGCACTGCAGACACCACGCCAAGCTGGACAGGGCGCGTTAGTTGGAAGGACGTGTGGTGGTGGGACTTGGGCCTACTCAGGCACCTGCGCCTACTGCTGCTGCACCCGTTTCGGTCCCAGCCCCCAACAGACGCGTGAAGCGCAGCACTATTATAAATCAGACGGATGACATGGAAGTGGACATCCTCGACGATGTGGCGATCACTGCGGCTTACGCGCGGTACTCGAAGAAGATTGGGGCAGCCCCTCCTCCGGACCAAGAACTCAGCTCGGAGCAGCTGACAACCTTGCATGCGCTTTTCCAGAGCGGCAGGGCGCCCTACACGGACATGGCGGTGTGGGGCCCATATCACCATCGGTTGGCCAAGAAGATCAGGCTAAAGGGCGTTCGCTTGAACTCTTTGGGCGAGATCGTGCCGGTGGAAATCAATGGACCTCCCGACTTCGAGGCATGGAGGGAGAGCTATGGGGCTTTCAAAACTGGACGCATTATGTTCGGTCAGATTTCACCTGCGCGTCTGGACTTGTACGAGCACCACATTCGTTCATACCATGAGCGTTATGGGTGCTGGGCTCTTCTTTATCAGGCCGATGTGCGGGCTCGTTTAGAGCTAGCCGAGAGACTGAGGAGGCAGGGCAAGGAAGAGAAGGACGCTGCCGTAGCTGCAGGTGGAACACACGATTTCGATCCCAAGATGCCTTGGGAGTGGGTCTGGAACATGCTGGTCAAGGATCACTCGCTTTGGCGCCGCGAGTTGGAGGAGCCAGCTTTGCTTATCCTTGCCAAGTCCCAGAGACCATCTCAGGTTTTGGGTGCGGATGCGCCCATAGAGATTCCTGGTGGAGCCACGGTGGAGAGGCCTTCTTCCTCTACTACCACCACAAAGCGGAAGCGCGATGACAGCGTCCGACAACATCTTGTCGGAGAAGACGGCCTCTTGACTCATAATCGCCGAGGCGTTGAGTTGTGCCGGGGGCTCGGATGCATGAATTCTACGACAGGGCGCTCCTGCCAAAAAATGAGAGACGGCCTGTGGGTCGACACCTCCATTCCCTCTCTGGCCTGTTCAGGCTAATTGCTGTTTGTTGGAGCCACACATTAGCCACACGTCAAGTAAGTTCACATGTCCGGTCATGTGCGTTGTCAACCATTAGATGAGCCACATGTCACTTCGAGCTGTGAGCCCCAAACGTGACTGCGCCACATGTTCACGTCAACCATTTGATGAGCCACATGTCACTTCGAGCTGTGAACCCTAAACTTGATTGTGCCAGATGTTCACACGCGTTGCTTGTTTGCAAGCCGAAGCCAGCCCACTTGCACCTGTGAGGCCAAACCTGACTTGCCAATTTCACACGCATTGCTTTTGTGGTGCAAGCCGAAGCCAGTTCAGTTGCACCTGTGATGCCAGCTTTCGTGTGCGCAAGGGCCTTCTTTTGTTCGGGTGTGGGTTTTCTTCTGTTCGGGTTTCGTTCGGGGCCCGGGTTGTTGGGCTTCGGGTGGTTGGTTTTCCCTTCCGAGCTGCTTTGTGCTGTCTTTGAGCTATGTGTGCTGCCACATGTTTGAAGCTGACTGAGCTGTACTGGTGCCTTGCTAGCGTGCATTGACAGGCCTGATACCGAGCTGCAGTGCGCCCAACAGATTTGGGCTCAATGAGGAAAAGGAGAGCCCGGCCTTCTTGCCTAGGGTTAGCTCCTCCAGTTCGCATGGAATGCCCTCCCAAAAGCTCGTTGTTGTCCGAGTCCACCACCGCGATTTCAGCGGGGCGGTGCCACTCTTTGAATGTTTCGACAACTGTTTCTTTTACAGCCGCAGCTCCTCCACGAGTCGGGAAGAAAGGCAGACCTGCAGGCAAGTTCCCGTCCTTGTCCCCGAACCTCTCTTTCAGAAACTCCAGTTGCCTGACAGCGGCGTGAAAGGGGCAAAGCCAGATGGTGTTGGCCTCGCACAGGCAATGCCATTCCCTCGTGGTGGTCAAAGCAGAGCAGTCAGTCTTGGAGGATGGCAACAGCCAGGAAACAATCTTCAACGCAAAGTTCAACGTAATGCTGCTGGCCAGTGACAAGCTGATCTCGATCTCCCGGAGGATGAAGTATACTCCTAGCACGGCCAGGTTCCAGGGTCCCACAGGTCCATCACGAACCAGCGGTTCTGCCTCGCTCAGCTGTTCAGAAGGCAGTGTCGCCACCCCCTCCAACTGGAGAGGCTCGGACTGCCTGCTGGGGCCCAAACCCCGGCGCACGCTTCTTTTGACTTGTTTGGATTCCTGATCCAACAAAATGGGCCAACTACCGTTCAACTACCCGTCAGCCTGATGTGATGTTGCTTGGCTTTGGACATATAATTTGGAAAGCTGCGATATCCACGGGCTTCAAACACAGCTCCGACAGTCTGCAGTTTCTCAACAGTGAGCGCCACGTCCTAAAGAGGCCGCATTCGGGCCCTTAGCAGAAGCAGCCTCCATGTCGGAGACCAAATTTTCAAGCACAGCTCGTTTCTCGTCTTCGGGGATCCTGCCAGCCCGCTTCGCCCGTGTGACCCCGAACGCTGACCTCACTGGAGCTAGCAGAAGGGGTGCTTGCAATGGCTATCGCCCCATCATCCAGCTCCTCCCACTAAGAAACCAGCTCATTAACCCTGCCTCAGTCGTCCTGCTGACGTATACCAAATTGAGCTCATGGCGAGGTGGAAGAGTGCCGTGCTGATTCATTACGCCAAAACGGCGCCGTTGAAGAAGATGAGCAGAGATTACGTGCACGGCAAAGTCCAGCAGGAACACACGAGGCTGGATGAGTTGGCGCAGGCGCTGGAAGATGTCGAAAGGCATGGCGCTGGCAAACCTTCTCAACTGGAGAGGGCAGAGTTCATCGCTGACAGGATCAAGGGTCCAATGAAGCGGATGGCTCAAGAGGAGGTGGCTACTCTTAAGAAACAGTTGCTGTCGGCGCCAAGCGCTTTCATACAGAATCCGGACAGAAGGAAGACGTGGCATCGGGCCAGCGTGGACGGCTACCTGCGCCCTCCGAACACCTGGAGGACTCTGCGCGGGTGGCCACACGGCCTCGATGCTTTCGTTAGGGCTGATAATTTACCTGACGCTGCTTTCCCAACAGTTCTAGTGACTCAAGCTCCGACGCAAGCAGCACCGCCAAGTGAAAACTTTGCAGAGGGCTCAGTCGGGGTGCTGCAAATCTTGCAGGAAATGGATGGGCGACAAGACGTCCGTTCGCATGGCGTCAAGCCGTCATGGATGCAGGACAAATACCGGGAGGGAGGGCTGGGGCGTTCTTGCGCACGGTACATGTTGGATGAAACATTCATGTGTAAGTAACATGTGGAGCGCACATCTTAGGGAGGATGGGTGGGAATTGCTCACCTTGATACTATAGGCTCTGGGGCCATAGGCCTAGCACAGAGCCCAGGATTGATCATTTACCCTCCCACTCCACTCCACCCTGGATCAATCGGGGCGCTGCAAATGCGTCAAGCCGTCATGATGGTCGCAGGACAAATACCGGCATCTTGAGAGAAAATGGGAGGGAGGGCTGGGGCGTTCTTGTGCACGGTACATGTTCTGCGTAACACGGGTTCCCATTGACTCTGCGTTACCATCACGAAGGCTTCTTCCCCCGATTCCAGGTCAAGGCACCATGCAATGTATCACATGGTCTGCAAAGAGAATGAACGTCGAATCAACACGGACTATCCTCTGGGACGACCTCAGATATTTCGATGTCTGAGAGCGTAATCCTCCATCTCTACTGCATGTCTAATCGCATGAGCAACATTGAATGGAGTGTCCACTACCCGCACGGGCCTTCTCGCGCGTGGCTGTTCACCACGCCTCTCTGTCTCCACCTGACATATTCGTCAAAACCCAGCAAGAGGTAGTACGTCCGTTCCGGGCGCTGTCCAGCCGCTGCTTCGTCTGCTGCTGCCTGTCTAAGCTTTTTCTCTATTATATCAGTGGTCCCATCAACCCCTTCTGTCGTAGGGAATTGGACCTGAGGCACTAGCTTTGCAAGACTCAACCGTGTCTTTAAAGCTTCGTTCTTTCGCTCCAAGTGGCGGATTAACGTGTATAGAGATTTGAGAGTCTCACTCGGCGCAGCAGGAGGCAGATTGAAAGCAGTGGCTCGGGCTCTAGCTATGCGCCACCTGCGACGCAACAGACCCGCAACTTCTTCCTTTCCCCTGGCTGGATGACATTGGCACGCTCCTCAAGAAGACTTGTGGACGTAATGGATGTGCTGGTGTCCTCCACTGTGCCGTGCTTCACATCTTGGGGAAGCACCCGTAGAAGGGCCACAACTAGCCTAGCCTCATACTCTTTGTACTTGCTAGGTACCTCCTCATACGGCTGTCTTGTACCTCCAGCCATCTGCGCCTCATGACGTTGATGGGCTAAGGAAAATTGTCCAGAGACAAATGCGGCAAACACGGAACTAGAGTCTCACACACTGCAAGCAGCTGCCGTTTCCGTGCTATACTGGATGGACACCTCCCACGGCTCACCAGCTACCCGAGTGAATACTGGCATATCCGTGAGAATTTTCCATCTCCCATTCGGGACCTCTTTCTAAGGTCGGGGGACAAAGCTGGCGGATTTTGGATGCCTGGCGGGCAGCTTTGGCTCAGACCCCTGAGCTGGCTCATCACTTGTGAGCCATACCATTGTACCATCTTGTGCCTGGGGTTCATCCGCAGACCTGGTCTCTTGGAGTTCAGGGGATAACTGAAACACCTGGCGCCCGGGGGCCGCCTTGCTCCTTGAGCTCAAGTAAGGCATTCACACGCTGAAGTTCGGCCTGGATTGCCTGAAAATCCACATTGCCTGATGCTTGAGTGACGGGAGGATTTGACACATTGAGGTTCTGTTGCTAAACTCAACCTTTGGGCCTGACCTTCTAGCTGTTCAGCACGCGCCGCCAATGCGGCCTGGAGCTGTACGCCACAGTCAAGTTGTAACTGACTTGCCTGTTGCTGGTGATGGTTTGCCTCCAGATGCTCCTTTAGCATCTGAATGTCCTTTTCATGTTGCGCGCTTTTACTTTCGGCCTCCTTTCCATGCTGTGTGATTGCGACCAAGATCTGCTGTTGTCTCAACATCTTAGCTTGGAGTTGCTCCATGCCTGACCTGAGTGCCTCTTGGCCTGTCTGCAAATCCAACACAGCTCGACCCGTATTTTCCAGGGCCGTTCCAAGGATCGATGTCCTATGCTGTGCCCGATCCGATAACTCTTGCACCGCTGCAGATATGTCTTGCATAAACCCAAGATCTTCACTAAGGTTCTGCTGAAACGACAGTAGAACATCAATAGGTATGTCAAGCTGCGTGATGGCACGAAGCCGGATGGTGCTGTCTGTGTGCATGTCGTCTGCTGCTGCTGCTGCGGTGGATGTGTGGATAGGGACAGGAGAGCTTGGGCTCATAACCTGTCGGTTATGAGAAGGTTCCGGGGAGGTATCAAAGAAAAATGTGAGGATTAGGGGAGGCCTGGTTAGATGCCCGTAGTGATTGTCTGACACTGTGAGGTAAATCATCAAGAGGATTGTGCCTAGACGACATCCTACTGAGGCCTCAAGGCTCATTCGTCCCCACACCCAAGCACAACATCATCCCTTTTCGTCCCCACACCCAAACACCAAATAATCCCTTTTCCTGGAATCTCATTGTGTCCTGAGCCACGCGCATCGGCGTGTCATTCTTGCTTGCAGGGGCCATGCTTATTACTTTGCGTACCAACGCAGACCATCCCACAAATCGAAAAGGCACAGGGAAAGATACACGGAGAGAGACATAGAGTTAGAGCAGGGAGTGAAGCACTTCTCCTGCTTGCTGCTCATCACATGCATGAGCGAATTGCAATTTTATGCCGTCAGGACGTTCTGTTGACTGGAGAAATCAGGAAAGAGAGCCGAAGCAAGCCAAAATCTAGCGCACCAGTCTTTCATTACATGGTCCGAAGCAGCATATGCTGGATAGTACCAGAACAAGGGGAGCTTGCAGCACCTATGCTGCGCTTGATGATGGGCTTCACGCATGCCTTTACAAGCGTTCGTAAAACATGGGATGCCTAAAACATGGGAAGTATCTTGATGCATGGCTGTGCTCGGCGATTTGTTGGCCTGATGTGGGTCAGCATTTGCGGCGGCGGCTGCTGCGTTGAGTAGGCCGATCTTCGCAAACGAGTCGGCTGGCATTTCTACGTGCGAGTGGCTGTTTCGCGCGTTGGTTTTCAAAGGCTCATCTTGCGTGATTTGTGCTGGTTGATCCGAGTGAACCTAACATTCCTTCAGGCTGCTCAGGTTTTCGGACACGAGTCTTTCATGTTGCTGCTGGGGCCACGTGTCGAAGCAAAAGTAATCGTTGCTAGCTATCTCCTGCGGTCTGCGCTTCTGATTCGGACGCGCAAGCCTTTCCGTACGAGTTGGCACGTGGCCAACGCCTTGAGGGGCGAGAGTCCGATGTCCGCCGTGAACAGGATTCATCCTTGGAGATCTCGGAAACAGAAGAAAACTCAACAGCCATGGAGCCCTTTGCTTGCCGGAACACATGGGGCAGATCTGATTCCACCGTTCAAACGTGAAACGCTTCAACTTTCCACCACATAGGGAGCCCATTGCGCTGGGACAGAACCGTTGAGCAGGAAGCTTGCTGAAGAGATTGTACGTCATCTGCCTCTTTGCGCTTGGGGCTGGGCGACTTCGGCAATGCGAAGTCGAGCTGTCGGATGGACGGCTAAGTCCCGAGCATGTCGCGGCCTTGTCGGCGGCTGTGCGAGCGCCTTGCGCTGAGGAGACTGCTCGCGCCCTGGAAGCGCTTCACCCTTCAGGCCCCACCCCTTCGGAGAGGTCTATGAATGAGCTCCCGCAGCTTCCGGACATTGCGCCTGAGTTAGTAGCTCTTTGCGAGCCTTTCCTGCTGAAAACTGCTCCTGGCCCTGAGTGCAACACCTTCGGGAAGCCTGCGTTGCTGGAGCCCAGGACACCTTGCTAGCGCAGCTGGCTGCTGTGGTGCTTGCGAGGTAGGGCTGGTGGCCATTCCCAAACCAAATGGGGGCGTTCGCCCCATTGCTGTGGGGGAGCTGCGATGAATTTCTGGTTTCTCCAATGTTGGGATGATCGTTCACTCAAGTCGTGAACTATCAAAGGGGGTAACAACATTTGAGAGCATCCACACCGGCATGTATAGGCCATGTGTCATGTGGATTGTTGGTCCCCAACTTTTGCTGTTTTCCAGCATATATCAAGGCTCAAAGTGAGTTGCAAAAGAAACCTGACTTTGTTTTCCGTTTGAGTTTTTAGAATGCAAAGTGTTGCAAAGGGGATTGACGGTTTGTCATGTTCACACTTGATGCGTGCGAAATATTTGGGATATGCGCGGCTTTTTTTGGATCAGTAATGGAGCGTCTCTGTCGACACATGATGGAACAGGCACCACTGGACAATTTGAAGACTTTGTGGAAGTTCATCAAGAGCCATCAAGAGAACAACAGGGTTCACAACAAGCACGGACAGAGGCTGTTCAAGCTTTCCATGTTCCAGAAGCAGAAGGACTTCCCCAAGATGAAGGGCAAAGCCGCTGAGATCAACGGACTCTGTGGAGCATTTCTATTCATGTGGAACGATTTGAGCCGGACACGGATGAGTTCAGGAAAGAGAAGCTACTCTTGAGGTTGAACAAGGAGTTTGAGGGCATCCTGAATGAGTACCCTGTGTCAAAGAAGCATTTTGCGTTGCCGCCTGCTGCAGCAGAACGACTCGTGGACAGTTTCCGGAACTTTGGAGCCCTTTATGTTCATTTGTCGGATTACTCCAAGGATCAGGGTGTTCGAGTTTTCAATGTGACTTCAAAGCTGCGTGCCGCGCAACACACAGTGGAAAAGAGTGCGCAGATACACCCTTCTCTGACAAGTTGTTGGAGGGGAGAAGATTACATGGGCAAGGTGAGCAAGATGATGGCCTCCTGTGTCAAGGGGAATTCGAGGGAGGAAGCAAGCTACAAGCTGAACATGAAGAACACTTGGAGTGGATGAAGGTGTCAGAGCATGCCTTCGTCTGAGGAGTTGTTGGCGGAGAAAGTCTGACGCAGCGTTGTCTGGGTTGTGCCTGGACAACCTGTGTCACATTGTGGATGAATACGTACAGAAACATTTGCTGGCAAGTTGGATGAGTACTGCCGACCTCGGAGTGGTTCTGGATTTCTGCGCCGCAGGACCATCTCCGAGTAGTCATCTGCCTTCTGTTGTTTAGGATGAGAATATGTGAATATGCACAGGAAAAAATGCTAGGAAATTAGTTGGGTGAATGTGTACAGATTTTTGGCTAGGAAGTTAGTTGGATGAATGTGTGCATTTTTTGCTAGGAAGTTAGTCGGATGCATGTGTACAAATATTTTGACTAGGAAGTTGCTGATGGCTCCTTGTTGGTTTTGCGTGCTGGGCTGGATGGCCCTTTGTGCGTTGGAGGGCTGGATAGCCCCCTGTTATGGTTTTGTGTGGAGAGCTGAGAGAGAGAGAGAGAGAGAGAGAGAGAGAGAGTGGCTCAAGATCTTGGTTCAAGGGTCAACTTGCGGCGCAGCTTCAGGTAGTGAGCGTGTAGCGGTGGAACTGGCTTGAGGGCCTAACTTCTTTACCAGGCCTAAACAGCAATCCCAGTTCGTAGTTCAAGAGCCATGGCTGTGCAAGAGCAGGTCCCCAGCCCAGCCCTGCCTTAAGGGGATCTCTTAGGGTGCGAGTTTAGGCTCCGATTGCCCTCTGTGGGGTTCATGTTGCTCCGGCTGGGAACCCAGAGATTCCAAAAGCCCT
>CAJNIZ010000084.1:0-15702 GCA_905231905.1 Symbiodinium pilosum | reverse complement strand
TATTTTCAGGAACCTTGTAGTGAATAGGGGTGCTTGGAAGAATGTACGGGGCATAGGTATGCAGTGGCGTGGTACTTCTCGTGTTTTGTTGCAACTTGTAACCATGGGTCGAACATTTAAAGACATGGCTTTAATGAACAGGTTCAACGTTTAAATCTGCAAGCCAACATCTTCGAAACTTCGTATCATAACAGGCTCTCTGACAGGAACAGGAAGCCCTCATAAGGGCTTGAAGCCTGACAGCCCCGTGCATCAGCTTGGAAGCACCCGCAAAGGGATCGCATGAGATATCTTCAGAACCAAAACCGATATAGGTCTGTACTGTACTAGGTAAGGTTTAGGGTTTAGGGCGGTTCAGGTTTGGGGGCTGCACAGCCTTATCAAACCCTGAGTGCTCCGGGCAACGGTGAGGCCCAACATGCTTGACCCTTCAAATCCTTTCTGAGAATTTGTTTGACTACGTTCTAAACACTATCGCCCCTTTTCAGCTGTTCACCCTGAACCCCAAACCCTAAACACCAAACCCTAAAACATATACATCCTAAATCCTCAACATCATGAAGCCGCTGCTCCAAACACTCAGTCTTAAACACGACGCTGCCAAACCCTCAATCCTAAACCCTAACACTTCTGGACTTTCTTTGCAGCAAAACCCACTCGCTGAGTTCCCCACTCAAAGGTCGACACTTTTTATAATCATAGAAGTATAGGAACAAAACAGTATAGGGTGTATACACCAGACTGCGAAGTCAGTGCCAAACCCCACCTAGATGTCTTAAGTGCCTTTTTTGGAATATGCCCCAAAAACCTGCCTCTACAAATGTAGCACAGAGAAGGACATACAGGGGACACGTAACCCTTAACCCATTTACCAGCGGCTAGAAATAAGCACCCCCTCATTGGTAGCATGAGATTGTAGGCCACAGGGACTACAGGCAGTAAGACTTTACCCTAAACCCTACGCCCTGGACCACATAAACGCCAAACCCTGTAAACCCTTACCCCTGACCCCTCTAAACCCTTTAAGCCCCACACTCTAAGCCCTGAACCCCCTAAACCCTCAACCCTAAGCCCTCAACCCTAAACTCTAAACCCTATAGACCCTAAACCCTGAATCCTAAGCCCTAGACACTATGCACCCTAAACTCTATAGACCCTAGACCCTCAACCCCGACACCCTCAAAGCCCTGAAAGCCCTAAACTCCAAACCCTAGACCAGGAATCCTGAACCTAAAGCCCTGAACCCTAAACCCTAATTAGTCGTTTCCATGTTCTTCTCCATTATCCCTATATACGCCCCAAACTCTATAGACCCTAAACCCTAAACCCTAAGCCCTAAAGCCTAAACACCCTAAACCCTAAACCCTAACCCCTAAACCCTAAACCCCTAAACCCTAAACCCCTAAACCCTAAACCCTAAGCCCTAAAAGCCTAAACACTCTTCTGTAGAGCAGGCAGAGCTTATCCTCTAGGAAGCCAGGCTCAGGTGAGCGTTGGGCTGTGACCTTTGAGTTGGGTTCTGGGGTTTATGGGTTTAGGGTTTAGGGTTTAGGGTTTTAGGGTTTAGGGGTTTAGGGTTTAGGGGTTTAGGGCTTAAGGTTTTAAGGTTTAGGGGTTTAGGGTCTTAGGGTTCAGGGTCTTAGGGTTTAGGGTTTTCAGCTTAGGGCTTGGAGGTTCAGAGGTCAGAGTGTAGCGCCTAGGGTTTAGGGCTAGGGCCCGGTTTAGAATTTGGGGTTCATGGTTTGGGGTGTTGGATTAAGATTCGAGGGATAGCGGGCCCCGGTGACTAGGGTCTTTCATCAGAGCATTGTTGGGGCTTTGTCTGACTCAAGCTTTCTCTGCGTGGGGTCTCCCCAAATGGACACCCCATGCACACGCTCACCAAATTCCCCAAACTACATATAATATAGTAGTTTCCATTTTCTTTTCCACTATCCCAATATAACCCCAATATATAGCCTATAATGCTTATAGAACCCCTATAATCCTAAAATGCAAAGGAGAGCCACCCACTCCAAAAGCCGCGATCCAAAGCTTGCAGGGTCTGCCGCGAGCTGCATCCCAGCCCAGTCGACGAGGTCCTGTTCTCAGGGTTCAGGGCGTAGGATAGCGACCTTGAACAAGGTTACACAGTAGAAAAATAGGAATATCATACATGGAGTGATAGTATAGGGCCAGTCGGCCAGGTCCTCATCCAAGAATTTTAGGGTCCAAGGTTTCGTCTGGGTGGGCACCCTCACATAAGGCTTATAGAAGGTTGGTATGGGAGACTGGGAGGTATGTAACGGCTGGGTAAGGCTTCCATGCAGGAACTCAGGTGTCTATGGTTGGTATGGCAGCGTAGGGCCTGAAACAATTGTTGGCTACAGAACGTCAGAAAGGTATAGGGCAACAGTATATGCTATTATTGAGGCTTCTGCATTATCTAGGATCTCTATGGTTTATATAGGGGTTGTAGCCTTAAGGTAATCCTTAAACCTTTTGCCTAGACCCTAGACAAGCCTGTCGGATTTTAAAGAATAATGTGGAATCAAGTGGAAAGGACACGTGGACAGAACGAAAGAAATCGAAACCTCGACAATACAACGTGGGCTCAGTGTACATAGAGATTGAGGCAGGAAAGGACTAATAGGTGCATACACGGATTTGTGAGGCGTGTGGATCTACAGAAACTTCCACAGAGAGAGACACAGAGAGAGAGAGAGAGAGATACATATATATATATGTATATGTACATTTTATATATGCATCAGTTGAGAATTTAGGGCCAAGGTTTGAACTCTGTGGATTTGAGTATCTTAGGCAAAGCTCAGTGTCTTCCCCGGCTTCTACTGAACGGACCTTGAAACCAAAACCGTGCAGGTTTTGTGAACAGCTGCGTGTCCTCGGCATCCACGCCATCCACAGTGATGGTTAGATCCTCTTGCTGATGCAGAACACGGACGAAGAGTGCGTTTCATCCCTGACCCTGGCCCCAGAACCGTTTTTTGGTTTGGATGCTGCATGGTGACGATCGATCATCAAAACACTGGCAACAACACTGGCAACCGTGGGACTTTAGGGGGGTTGCAGCCACGGGTCATATTTCATAAATCCCATAAATGGATATAATCCCTAAAAACCCCTTGAAGGGATGTCCTACTTAGAAATTAGCCGGACCCTGATTTGCGGCTCCCTCCTCACGAACTTCCGCCGTGACGCCCCGGTCGCTGTGGGCGAAGAGGCCCGGGCTCCACTCCGTGAAGCCAGCAGCCCTAGTTTAAGGGTTAAGGGTTTAGAGTAAAGGGCTTAAGGTTTGGGGTTGAGGGTTTAGGGTTTGGGGTTTAGGGTTGCGGGTCAGGGGGACTTAGTAAGTGGGTTGTGGGGACAACTGGGGTTATTTTTCAGCTTATAAATATAGGAGCTATAGGAATACTTACCAAGTCCTCTGACCCTCCAACCTAGACTTTCTCAGGTTCAGCTTCAGACTCAAGGAGCTAGGGTTCAGGCTATTGCAAGATGCGAGAATAAGAAAAAGCAATGCCGAGAAGAACAGCAAAGATACAACACCTCAGGCTTGTACGCACCTCATGTAAAGGACAAAAGTCTACAAAGGGCCCTTTTCAGGCTCCATGTTGGTTTGGGAAAAGGTAAGCCAGAAACATAGCCCAGGTGCTGCAAAGAAGGGCCAACAGCTTTCGTCAGCTCCTCTCGGCTTACTGCTGACGGGGGAGGGAGTCACGTACCAGTGTGAAGGCTTATGCAGAATTTACTTCAAGGATTCATAGGGCCTATAATAATAGATGAGGATCTTAATAACCCCAAGCCACCAAAGGCTGCCTAAACCCAAGCCACCAAAAGGCTTCCTTTTGGAAGTCCGTATTAAAAAAAAAAAAGAAGAGATGATCTATTAGGGTCTTGTTGCGCCCTCCTGTCAGGGACCCCCTGGGTTCAGAGTTAGCTTAGTGGGCAACAGATGCAACTTGAGGACTAGCAGCTTTTTCTAACACCGCGTGGCTTTGAATTCTCTATGCGTACCCCGGCGTGGACTTGCAGTCGCGGCACGGTTCTGGCCACTCTTGCCTCGATAGCATGTGTTATGGAGTTCCTGACTACTGCTGCCAGTGCTGCCAAAAGAGCAGCCAGCTACTGCTCCTCCTGCTGCTGCTCCTACTACCTACTATCTCCAGCAACCTTATCCTGCTACAAACGGTAGCATTTATACCTACTCCTCTTCTTGCTTCGACTGCTCCTGCCATCATGTACCTCCTCTCCACGTTGATTCTGTAGATGCTATTGCTACCACTACCGCTTCTCCTATAACTACCATTCCTGCTACTGCTACTGTTGCTGCTTCTGCTACTCCTGCTAGGAGGGGGGAACCGTGTGTAGATGTAACTTTCTGCAATTGGCCTTGCTTTCACTATCCTGCATTGTGGCTGCACTTAGTAACTTGTCGTTCCCAACCCGAATCCTTGGTGAGCGCCACGCTGGTGGGCTTTGCTTCCTCAGGCGCTTCCTGCAAAGAGGCGAAAGGGCGGACGAAGAGGAACCCAGTGGTCATCTACGGTTCGGATGGAAACGTAAACACTTCTGGTCTTCTGGTCGTTGTGGGACATTCCAGGTGCTACTCGGCAAGGTCTCATGAACAGAAATATATCATGTATGAGCCTGATCGGCTTCTAAGAACAGACTCCACATCACCACTGCGCAAATGGAAGTGGTTCCGGTGAAGTCTTCGAGGTTTCAAGACTCTTCAGGCTCATGGACCGTTTAGGGTTTAGGGTTTTAGGTTTTAGGGATTTAGGCTTTAAGGTTTTTAGGGTGTTGGGTTTTAGGGACTTTGTGGGCATGAAGGATCAGCTGAAACCCAGGACTTGACGTTCCAGATGCCCTGTGACCAGACAGCTACGGCGCTACGCTGCCGGCCTGCATACTGTAGTCCTCTGAGTTCACTGGTGGTTAGTAGGGAGCAAGAGAAAATAAGCACTATATAGTCCCCATATAATATATTCCCTTTTCCCTACTTCACCCCAGTAAGCTAGACCTATCGTAGAAATATGACTGTCCAAATAATTCTTGGCGCTATAGAAAAGCACATTATTTCTTGAAGGGAATGGGAGCATAAGAAGAGGACTTCTCAGCCATACTCTCCCAAAGAACGTGGTACCCCATTCTGCTAAGTTTCCTTTTAGGAGATATGTTAGGGACTATATGAGCCACAGTCTAAACTCCTTAAAGGGGTTATTATAGGGGATTGTCTAGGTGCTTACCACAGGGGAGATGAAGGGGATACTAGGAATTTAGACTATGGCTCATGTGAGAGTGTTAGGGTCCTCATATTTGCTTGGGTTGGGTTGCCAAAGCCCCCTTATTCATTTGAGCCCAGCTCTGAACGGCAGAGGTGCTTTTTTGGGGTGTCTTGCTTACGAGAACTCAACAAAGAGTGGAGGAGTGGACTTTTGCAATAAAAGCCCTTTCAACATCCTTTAATGGTGCACTTCCTTCCCACCAGCATAGCTTTGGGCACTTGTTGCCCCATTCATACCTCGTGATGAGGCCTTCAACCCCTGCACCCTATCCTTCAAGAGTCTAGCCTATTCCTTGGGTACTGCCCCCAACCAGTCACAATCTAGAATAGGGGGAATAGTACGGGCTACATGTAATTGCGAAATAAATCGTATCCAGCTGTTATTCAGTGGGGGAAGTATCCAACCCATTCCCCTTAACAGCCGCATCCCCCGACAACAATGAAACGAGGGCAAAACGGACATCCATCCTGAAAAGGGTACTGTAACAGTCAGCGAGCTACGTCCAACACTCCTGCCCAAGCAAGCCCCGAAACATTGGAAGCCCTGCAGCCCAAACCCAATTCAGCTTATTGAAGGGGGCGGTTCAGCCTGGTTGTGCAGCCTGGTGCACCCCCAATATTCTATGATCTTCCCTAGTACTCCCCAAGGGTCCCTGAGGCTTAATAAAAACAAATTATGACCCCAGCTATCCCCATTCTTCATTGTTACTGGGTAAGTCACCCCTAGCCCTCCAAGTAAGGACCTTGTAAAAAAAGCCCTTCCTCTGTCTGCTCTTCAACGGCAGCTGCAGCATCTGCGGGATTAGACGCCCAAGCTTCCTTCACATACTCCACCTTGCTTCGGGTGTCTTAAGGTCAACGAGGCTACAGGATATTTCGCGAAACCATAATTACCTGTCCCCCTTGCTTACTTGAATGTTGTTCGGGTACTAGATTCCATCTAGATTGGGTTCAGGGCGAACATGAAGAGTAGATGAGTGTGAGGGCTTTGGGGATCTCTTCCTTGTTTAGGGTTTGGGGTGTAGACTACTCCACCTGGCCATGCTCTCCTAACCCAGCATCACATTCGCAGCACAACTTGTGAAAGGCCACTAGCCTTTCCAGTGCCCCATTTTGGGGTTGCATGTTGATTTGGGGGAAAGATAGCGGCAAGGACTCTAGAGTCTAGAGTTTACGATGGTTGTGTAGCTGCTTAAGCCGCACTTTATGGCCAAATTTGCATCATCCATACTCCCCATAACCCCAAACCTAAACCACAAATCTGCAAAAACAAACTTTTGGACAAGTCTCCTATGTCAGGTGCAGTCATTACATTCTGCCTGGAAAGACCATCCATGACTACCGTACTATGGATCCTTTAAAGCTGCGAAGACTACGTTGAAAACCAAGCGACCCACTGAATCACGCATTGCGCCCCAGGGTCCCACTGCCCAAGCAGCTCCTGAAGTCCACTGGGGTTTGGAGTATAGGCTCTGGGGAGCTGGGAAAGTCTACATGGCTTGGAGTCCGGAGTAGGATTATTTTCGGGTTTAAGATGGAGGGTTCCAGTTTGGATGTTAGGGTCTTGCTGGTTTAGAATTAAGAGGCTTCACCTTGACTACTCCTGAGTGACGATGAGTGCAGGGGTCCCCGATTAAGTAAAGCCGTCTTGGAAAACATCCGTCGACCCCTGGTTTGTCCGAGATCCACTCCAGAGACGTCGAAATCCATATACCTATCGATCGACACATGAATGCTGAGCTGTGGCTCCTCCGCCACTTAACCTAGAAGCCTTACATGGTTACAAGATTGAACCCCAAACCGCAATCTTCAAACAAAACGCGCTGTAGCGCCCCCTCCTGCGTCATTCGCCGTGCAAAGACGTCACCGCCCGGAGGCCACGGGTCGAACTCCAGTGCTGGTGTCGGGGGCTGGGATTCTGGATACCCTCCTGCCAGGATACGGTGCTGCAAGTTTATGATTTAGGGTGCGTGTTGGAATGTAGGGCATTGTAAGGTTCAGAGTTTGCGGTTTACAGCTTACAAGAAACGTCTCTCAAGCTTGAAGTCTGAACCCAGGCATCCCAACAAATACCCCTGTTCTGGCTACAGTAGCTAACATACATTTCAATTTGCCGTAATTCAATAGTCTCCAAGCCTCCCGAAGGTTACAAAGTAACAGCTCGTCGAGCGAGGAATTTACCCTGAACGTCGCAAAGGAGCCGAACCTGCAAGACGGTTCCTAGCATAAGAATCCCCAGACATGTGTTTCTTCTATACTTAGGGTTTTTGGTGGGTACGCTGCGATCCGTTAAAGTGGGGCCAGCGTGTTTTAGGGGTCAGATATCCAGCGTATTATGGCATTCTCAACACTTTCAAGGGTATACCCCTCAACTTATGCCAGGATCATGAGCCCCCCAACCCGAGACACCATCTCTCATTACGGTTTTCAGAAAGGCTGGTGATGCTCTTTTCGGTAGTGATGAGGGTGTCTGGCTGAAAGGAAGCGCGGGGCCTAGAAAACAGTATGAGTTCCCTGCTCTTCTTTGAGAAGCTACAGACCCTTGTTACTCAAATACAAGAACAAGCTTTGAAATTGTAATCCCCTCCCAATAGCGTTAACGCCCTAGGGCGCATGGCTTCACGCTTGGCGTTTTGCACAGTATAATTGGGCTGGTTTGCGTGTATTTCTAGGGCCCAAATAATTTAATGACCTATTGTGCATTTGCGTTGCAGTACCCTCTGCAAAAGCTATACACTATAGGAAAACAAAGATACCAGACCGATGATATGCATAACCTTTCAGGCCGAAGATGCCTGTACTTAAAAATGAAGCCCTAAACCTAAATCTTTAGATAGTCTACAGGCAGGCCTCAGCAGGACGCTTGGCCTCTAACCCGGAAGCCATGTCCTCAGAGGTGTTTAGCTACTTATCGCATACCACCTCGTTCTGACTTGGGACCTCCCCTGAAAGTTTAGGGTTTAGGGGGTTTAGGGTCTAGGGGTTTGGGGTTTAGGGCTTTAGGGTTACGGCCCTAAACCCTGCACCGTGTAGCCCCGGCCTCCCAACCGAAGAACCAGTACAGCATTTAGCTCTGGAAGCTTCACTCTCCAGGTAGACCCATCGGCCTGCAACTGACGGGGTCTGGGTGGAATCTAGGGTCTAGGAATGAGGCTGTAGGGTTCAGGGTTTGAACTTACTGGTGGTTAAGGGGGCGGGGGAGTTGAGTCACCATAAGAATCCTTAAAGAAACCAAAATGATAATGGACCTTATTTTCTCTCCACTGCACCAGAAAGGCCAGTGCAGAATATGAGCGGAGGTAATTTTTCAAGCTTAGACAGGGGTTGGAGAGTACAATAGTTGGTCTTCTCAGGGTTTGCATTGGGGTGTGTCAGGGTATGTGGGGGAGGGGACACTTTCAACGGATTTCAAGGGGCTGCTTCATTTTTCCAATGTCCCAATTCTAACCGCAGGTTCTCCATACGGGACACATATGGATCACGGCCCAATGCGCGAGCGCATCCATATCACCTAGCCCTACTCAATATCTATTTTGGCACGCAGTAAAATATTTTCATCACAGGGCCAGAACCTGGGCACCCAGCGTGTCTGTTGCGAATCTTTGACCCCAAAGCTAAGGCTAAAACCCTTACGTAGCCAAACTCACCCTAGGAACCCTTCAACTTCGGACGTGAACGCATCTACGGAGTACTCATGAGAAATCTGCTTCTACATCCCTGAAGTCGTCACGGATTCGCGATCCTGACAGTGGCAAACCATTCAGGCTTTCCGCGATCTTCCCGAATAGTGTATATTCTAGGGTTTTCAAGGAGATCCCAGGGAACCCGATTGAAAAACACCTCCTCGCTAATGACACATATTGCCCCTATCCTTGGATGGTACTATGATTCGATGGGAACCTGTATGATCAGGTCAGTATGGACTTCTTATTAGGGCGAGGGCCTTACATGGTCACATCCAACCCCAAACCCTGCACCTGAAGCCCTACACAGTCGCATTCTCTTAGAATCGCCAAACCCTGCCCACATTCCCGAAGCAAACACAAGAATTGCCAAAAGCCCATTGCCAAATATAAGCTGTTTTCTAAATCCAGAAAAATACACTCTAAAACGTTTAACCCTAAGCTCTAAAACCCTATACACCCTAAACCATCTCTAGAATCCAAAGGGGTCCTCAAAGTCGCTGTCGTAGATGGCTTCCAGAGCCTCACGCTCCTCCTCCATGGCCCTCTTGGCTACTTCAAGGGCCGCGGTGTGGGGTGTAGGGTAAGGTTTTAGGGTTTAGGCCTTCTGGTATGCTACACTACACCATGTGGAATCATGACTATTTCTTGAGCCGTTAGAACTACTTTTCCAAACTGTCTTGCTACACGTGGATTGCATACTGTCTGCTCATGCTGAGATACATGGCCCTATGGCGAACACCGCAATCAAAAGATCTTGTTTTGGAGTGTGGGACTCAATCCTAGACGACTTTGCAGTTTTTTACATCCGCAGCCACACGCCTAAACTTGAAGAACTTTGGGGGATGAAGTTCCAATGCGTCACTGCCTTCGAGGATGATATGCCCTACAACCCTAAGCCCTATCACCTACTGAAAGTTTGCTGGCTTGGCTGGCTAGCATGGCGCTGCTCCAACTGTTTGTTTTGGTCGTCTAGCTGCGAGTTTGCCTAGTAGCTGCTGTTCCCGAACAGAGGGCATTAGAGGGCAGCCTGTACAGTGTACATGCTTTTGACTCATGATGCCTGTTAAAGATGCCAAAGTGTGGGCAGCTGCGGCATTCGTGGAACTGCTTCAATCCAAAACACGGCTAAAGGTTTGTGGCGTCTGAAGTTTACAAGATACGCGCAACGCACGATGCTATGCACCAAGGCTGAGCCAAAGGGCGGCCTCAGCAATCAGCGATCGAGGCTTAGTCTAGGGTTCAGGGCTGTTCCTCTGACCTTGGATTTTCAAACTGAGCCTTCAGGATCTACTAGGGTTTTGCGATGGAAGGTAGGCTCCCTGTTTGAGGGCTACTTAGCTACTTACTTATAGCGTCTGCTTCGAAACACATGACGTAGACTTTCTCTGGAGGAACCAGAAAGGCCATGGATACATGGAACTTCAAAGGATTAGGTGTCTGTCTTTTGGAGAGCCTCCAGAATCTACTCCGACTCTCAAACCAAACACGCAAGGGGGCCGCCTGCTGGAGGCACGTAGCCCTTTGCGGTCTAGTTTTGGCGAGGGATGGCAAAGGGAGCCGCAGTATAGGGGTATGGCAAAATCACTTCCTGTACAGGTCACAGGTTGTGTCCAACGTAACGTATCTGTATGAAGCTTGTAGCCGAAGATGACGGCCAGCTAAGACTTATCCATCCTCTTTGACAAGAAAGGAAGACACGAGTTTTTAAGCGTTCAAATCGAACATACGCTTCAAAGATTTAAAAATCTCCATTAGGGTTCATGCGAAGTTAAAGTTGATAGTATAGCTACCCTGAAGCCGGACTCGAACTATAGCTGGAGCTCTTCGACTTACAGCTCGACCGACCAGGTTGGTTTCAAATTTAGGTTTCAGAGAGTAGGCTTTAGGGTTTGGGCAACCCTTATTGCAGACTTCTGGCAAAGCCTTAATTACATTCCTTAACAGCGACCAGAAGAAGACCCTTCCTTCTTGAAGGACTCCTCCGGATAAGAAGAGAGGCCATAGTGAAACAAGAGAGAGTGCACCTTCTGAATCTGAGTTTCTTGTATGCCGTATGCCGCCCCCCCCCCCTGGCAAGATCATGTCCAAAAACGCCGGCGGAAAAACATCCATTGCTCCCAGCTGCTGGTAGTATCTCTCCGCCAGGTCCATCCTGCCCGCACGGGCCTAGGCTTACAGGAACGCCGAAGAAATCGTTAAGCAGAGGATTTGTATTTTAGGTAAAGCAATTGCGGAAGAGATGAGGGTCAGAGGGACTTGGGCAGTATACTGAAGTATACTTCTAGCCCCTAGAAGCCATACACTAGTCAAATAGGTATTGTTCCAGCTTCTACAATTCAAAGTCTGAATGTGGAAGCCTGGGAGCCCTCTTACAAGGCGAACCCCTCAGGGCAGCCAGGGGGTGTAAGGCGTACAGGAGAGGGGCACAAGGGCTATGTTGCCAAAGTGAACACCAGAAAAATACTCTAAAAAGAGGTCTGAAAAAGGGCATGTACACCCTTTTCCCCTCACCTAGCGACACCCTCTGTCTCTCTTAGCTCCCCATAATCTCCTGGGCGCGGGACCATGGCATCAATCAACGTATTGTAGGTCACCACCTTGCAGGCTCCAAGCAGGGAAATTGAATATGGGTGGTTGTTAAAATTGTGGTCCCTTTTTGGGCCCTATCATAATACTCCACATAATATTTAGGGTACCCAAAAACGGACCATAATTTTGGCATATTTTGGCAACCACCCATATGTTCTTGACGCGGGTGGATGGACAAAGTCCTGCATGACCCTCAGTACAACCGCAATTTCCGCGGTTTAGGTATATGGAGTTATGCAGAATTGTGCAGTAGCAATCCCTGTATACCAATCTGGAGCGCCCTACCCCACCCGCAAATATCTCTTATGAAGAGACCTCATGATATGTTGAAGACATGTTTAGTTATTGGTGGGGAGGGGAGTTGAATACTCGTAGAAACGACTACGCGCTTTACTGGTGCTTCAGGGAGTGAGGGAGCGGATCCTTCTAAGAATCCCTGAACAATCCCCGAGAAATATGCTCATGTTCCATCCTCCACTCCCGTTACACACCAGGAAGTTGCTAGGAAACCCTTTCCCCTCTAAACCCTCAAACGCGGTTTGGGATAAAGCCCTGAACCCAAGCCAGCACCTTAGCAGTGCGTGAAAATTCTGCTTCCCGCAGGCTTCCCTCAGAGATTTGCTTCACATCTTGAAGCCTAAAATGTAGACCCTAAACCTAGATTTAGGGTTTAGGCTTCAGGGCTTATGAAAGTTTATCCTGGCTACAACTGTCTCCACTGCTAGACCCGCCCTAAGCCCCAGACCCTAAACCCTAAACCCTAAACCCTAAATCCATCTTGGGGCTAGGCATTGGGCTGAATCTCGTTGCGAACACCGATGTCGAACCACTCCTGTACATCCTGTTCCGAGGTTGCCATGAATCCCCACGAGGCATAGTCTAAACTCCTTAAACAAGGGCTATATAGGGGACTTCTATAGGGGTTCTTAGGCGGGATACTAGGAGCTTAGACTATAGCTCACATGATGAGCGTTGAAGGTTTAAGGTCTAAGGGTGGAGGCAAGGGAAATATCAGAGGTTTTGCGCCAAAATTGTCACAATGTTTCTCCCGAGTTGGGCCTATTCAGATAGGCTCTTCGAAATCCCGGGTTGCTGTTAAGGAACTTAAGCTAAGTTACTATAGTAAGGAAACCCTATCATTCACTAGATGCCCATATTACGGCAACTTAATTTATATAAGCCTAGTAACCTCTTACAAAACTCGATGGTAGTCCCCTATATACTCCCATATATAACCCCTTTTAAGGAGTTTAGACTCTAGCTTATGGCCTTCGAAAAATATTAGGATATAGGGTCCTTATGAAACTGAAACCTGGGGGCCCAGTACCCTAAACCCTAATCTCTGAACCCCCTAATCCCTCCCAGGTTCTGGAAAGTACATGCGCAAGGTGCGCTGCTCTCTTAACAGCAGGGGTGCGAGACTTAACATGAAGCAAGACTGCATTGTGGCTCCTTCAAGCCCAGTTGAGCTGAAGTCTAAACTCCCAATTGGTAATCCCCTTAAGACTCCCCTGTATAATCCCGCATAAACCCCCTTAAGGAGTTTGGACTATAGCTCATGTCAGAATCAAACCCTAGACCCTAAGTGCCAACCCACCTTGTGGTACAATTTGGTGAGAAATAGCTTCCCAACACGCTAGCAGAGAAATGGAAAATCATTCAGGGAGCTCCCTGGTTGTCAGGGTTTAAGCCCAACATAAATCCTAAACCCTAAATAGGGCCAGTAGGGGTTGGAGGAGTGGATCCCTGTAGCAATCCTTCTATAGCCACCAAAAACCTTTTGGTTTACATCTTCTTCCCTCATTCCCTGCTGACTGCTAACCACCAGTGCACACCAGCCCTATCTGATGAATCCCCTCCAAACTTTAGGGTTTGGGGTTCAGGGCGAGGCATCAGATGTATCGAGAACGTTCTGGGTCCAAGCTTTGAGGACTGTAGAGTTTGGGGGCTCGCTTGTATGGGCCACGAAAATAAGACCAGGATGTTGAGTCAAAGAAATCTGCGTGGGGGCTATAAAAAGAATAGCATTAAGAAATATCCGTGCAGGCTACTGCATTGCCCTAAGCCGGATTCCTGTCAAGGAATGTTTAATTCCTATAATAAGGAAACCCTAAGGTAGTTACCACATACCCATAGTATGGTGACTAATTTCGGCTCCTTGACAGCAAGCCTGTAAACCCTGCTCACTGTCCAGCCGGCTACTCCAAGTGTTCCACAGCCCCTTACCATGGCTCAATTTTTACTTTATGGCTGCTATACGAAAGCGAAGAAGGGAATATAACCCGTTTTTCCTATATAATACATTCCCATATTCCCTCCTCACAACCAAGAAGCAGCACCTAATGTGGAAGCCTGAAAATACCAACATGATGTTGAGATCTATTTGAGGTACCGGATACCGTCCTTATACACAGAACCTGGAACCAATATATTGAAATTACTCAGGAGCCTGTGGTGCACGAGCTTATCTCCAAGATTCATGTCAAAAAGGCCAGAGCCCTTTCACACCCACGAAAGCAACCTTAAACTCTCAACCCTAGACCTTATAGTCTCCCTCAAGTAGATAGAACTTGGGGTATATGAGCTTATTATTATAATATACCAGGAGCCATAGTCTATCTACTTAATGGGGACTATAACACAAGAAGCGGCTGCTCTCTGCACCCAGCCGAGGCGTTTTTGCGCAAAGCGTGCAGGAGGCAGGCGTGGGTGACCTGGAGCTCATGGTAAGCCTTATATCTTCCCACACATCCTTTAGGTGGACCCCCCACCCAGTAATAGTGACTATAAGGGATAATAGGGATTGTATTAGGGTCCTCTTATATTCTTATTATACCACTATTACAGGGTGGGGGGTCCTCCTAACACATTCTTCTCATAGACCCTTCATACCCCTGGATCAGATGTCATAAATCCCCCTACGTATCCTAATGGGAACTACCTCCCCCTCAATTGTGAATATTGTGGTATCCGCTTTTGCCTTGAGGACAGCTCGAATGTCTTTCGGGGCCAGCTTATTCAGAACCGGGGGTAATGATGTGAGATCTGCTTTAATATGATTTGATTTTGGGGCTCTAAAAATGTAGGAAAGATTCTCAACTCTCCGTTTTACATCAATCCACAGGGACCTCAGAACCCTGGGAAGCTGACGGCCCTTACAGATCCCAACTTTACATTTCTCTGAGGGCTGTGTTGTTAGGGGGAGGCGGGAACCCCAACACTTAGTGACCACCCTCGTACTCCCTAAAATTGAACAAAACGAGATCGGTATCAATGCTTGCAGGGGCTTCTGCGGGTAGATATGGTCTTCTGAACTTGTGGATCCCCTCGAAAGCTGGAGTGCTGGGATGCGAGCACTGTTGACCTCATGATTTGTCACCGTATATTTCCTGAACAAACCGAAGGCCCAGCCAAACAGATCCATACAACACCTCATAAATGCCAACAATGAAAAGCATGCAGAACCCAAAAAGCAGCAATTCTCGTCCCGTAGCACTGAACAGCGCTTTCAGTCCTGTGGAGAGTTCATAACTGAGCAACGGTGTTAGGGGGACGGGGGCCGATGAGAACGGGCCATTAAGGGTGGACGTAGGGGTCCCTCTTGTAATTTTATTTGAGCCCCTCAATCCCACACTGTCACTAAACCCTAAAATGCTAAACTGCCTAAATCCTGAAAAATAATGGGGATGGGCATGACTTCAACAATCACAAATGGCGGCCCCACCGTGTTGGGCTGGATCCGCAGCTGTGGCGCTGCGCCTCAAAAAGATTTTTGGGGCCCGTTTACACGGGTTTGAAGGATTCGTAGAGGGATTATGCAAGCCATATAAGGAAAAATCTTGTGGTTTTAGGGTTTGGGTTTTTGGGGCTTGAAAGTTGGAAAGCCAAATGGACAATGAAATGGAAACGGCAAGTAGGGCGACAGGGACTGGCAGGAAAGGCCTTAGGTGCTGGGGGTCTGGGGATCCCCTAAACGCTGGGGGCTTGGAGAACCCTAAACCTTGGGTACTGCCCCCACCTCAGTAACAGTTGGATAATGATTATAATATGGTTATATATAGCCCTTAATAGGACCCCTAATATAGACTGTTACTGGGTGAGGGCAGTACCCAACCTAAACCCTAGGAGCTTGGGGTT
>CAJNIZ010000083.1:22577-33059 GCA_905231905.1 Symbiodinium pilosum | reverse complement strand
GAGTTGCCTGGCTCTGCATTTGCTGGGTTGCTGTTAAGGAGCTTAGTTTAGGTTACTATATTATCCCCCTATAATGGAGAATCAAATGGAAAAGAAAATGGAAAATGAAATGGAAACTGAGGGAATATAGGGATTAAGGAACTTACTTTAAGTTACTATATTGGGGAAAGCCTGTTCTTTACTTTATACCCATTATGGTAACTTCATTTACGTTCCTTAACAGCAACCCAGTTTGCTGTGCTTTGTGGCTCTTGCTTGTTGCTCTCTTTAGCAGTTCTTGTTCCGATGGTAGAGGTACTAATCGTGGTCATGCAGAAGGCAATATCCATGATGATGGTGATGACAATGAAGACAACGAGTACCATTTTTCGGACAACTTAAACCCTAAACCCTGAACCCTAACCCTAAACCTTAAACCCTAAACCCTATGAACCTGACTGATTCAAGCTCTCACGATGATGGCAGTTGTTTTCAGTGGGCTTCGTGGGTGCAGGGGTCCAGTGGTAGGTGCAGGACGAGGGGCTGCGGAGCCCGTGTAATGTAGGTGCCTAAATGACTGTGCTAGATGCAAGCTTGCTTGCATTCTTCCGGTATAGCTTGGCCAAAGTATACTTCAAAATGAGAGCGGTGCAGCTGGTGTCAAGGAGGTGCGCGGAATGGCACAAAAATCTGGCCGTGCATGCAAACTACATCAACACAGCCATGCAGAAGCCTGTATAGTTGACAATGTTATGCCAGTGCAAGCCTGACCAATTTCATTCCCGTATGAGCCTATATCACTATAGTACAACCTTTAGGCCAGTACACCCCGAAATTGGATATTCCGAATTACTGGCCGCCTATACGCCCTTCGAAGGGACCCTGCAGTTCCAATGATTCAGGCGCGGCCAGGAGTCAACCTCACACACCTGAAATCCCAGCCCCTAAACTCTTAGCCGCATACCCTAGACCCCGGGCGGTTCAGGTTTTAGGGTTTTGGGTTGAGGAGTTAGGGGTTCATTTTTGGGATTTTGGGTTTAGAGTTCAGGGTTACCCTAAAACCCTAAAAACCCTAAACCCTAAACCCTAAACCCTAAACCCTAGAGCATGATGTTCAAGCCTCAGATGATTGCCTGCGATGAGCTCCTGGCTTAGACTCACAATGATGGAATGGACTGGGTCAATCCTCCACCCAGGGATGGTACCACAAGGGAGTCTTGTAGGTATATTACGGCCCTATGAACTCCATATTTAAAAGCTATGATTGTAGGTGGATTGACCTAAGGAATGAATCCTTATACCCGGAACCCCTAAAGGATCCAAAGCATGGAACTACCATTGCTAAATTGGGGACACTAGGGGATTGTTGGGAGGTTCCACTTTTTGGATCCTTCAGGGGATCTGCGTAGTAGTCCCTCTATAATCCCCAATCGTATCAATATATAATCCGTATACAACCGCATATAGTTCCTACCGAAACCCCAAGATTACAGTAGTTGCCATGTTCTTTTCCATTCCGTTAAACCTTGGAACCCTAAGCCCGTTATTCCCTGCTAATCAGAGTAGGTAGACCTGGGCAAGCTCTTGGTTCGGGGTGTTCGAGCTGGGTCGAAGCCACACTGTTTAGGGTTTAGGGTTCAGGACTGAGGAGATCAGGGGTTGAGGCTTGAGGGTTTAGGGTTGAGGATTCTTAGGGTGGAGCGCTGAGAGGTTAAGGTTGATTGTTGTCGAGGGACGGCTGGGAGGTCCGGATTAGCTCTACCCAAACCCCAAAAGTATGTAAAATGATGGCCCTAAACCCATAATAATGGCCATAAACGCCATCATTTTACACACTTTTGGGGTCCAGGTACACCCTAAACCCTAAGTAGTAGTTTCCATTTTCTTTTCCATTATCCCTATATAACCCCTATAGTAGTCCCTATATTTTAAATACTTCTGGGCTACAGGTTGTCCGGAGCGAGGCCCGCAGGTTCCTCTGCGCTCAACAGGCACGTGCAATCCAATCCCATTAGGGCCCCTAGATGCTGCAAAATGCGCCTGAAGCTCAAGTGACTTCTGTGGGTCCTTTATATAGGGATATACACATTGAACGGAATGAAATAGGATGTTGCTCTATGTACCGAAGCCGTACATCTTGAAACCTTAATGTAAACCCCAACCCCCCCTACCCCCCCCCCCAAACCCCAAACCCTAAAACCTTACGAATTTCTAAAAACCCGAAACACTATCCTCAATTTCCTAGGGGTTATTTTACTTACTTTTATGGTTTAGGTAGGGACTAATGTTTAGGGGTTTGGGGTTTGGGGTTCAGGGCTTAGGGTCCAGGGCTTAGGGTCCAGGGCGTTGATTTAGCCATGCCTTTCATCCAGGGAAAGACAACGGCCCTCAAAAAGAGAAGCAGGTTCCGGGAACGCAACCTCAAATTTTTGTCAAACCCTACAAGCCACACCCCCTAAACTCTAAACCTGTACCGTACCCCCTGAGGCCTTCAGCTTGCTGGAGATTAGCTAAAGATGGAAGGATATGGATCCCAACAGTAGTCCGCTTCTTCACTCATGCTTATATTCAATTCCTTGATTATCCACTAACTGCAAGGAAAGCTGCCGCAAAATCCTAAACACTGCAGAATGCAGTAGCCTCAAATGGATTTTCCACTCCTTCCGTCGCTTCCTTCTTTAAGCTATGATCCAGCAGCAAGCTGCACCGTAAAGGTTCATGTAAGGTCTCTAAGTCCAAATCCTATAAACCCTAAACCTTTGAAACCCTGAACCCCCAAACCCTCACCCCTTAACCCTATGAAACCTAAACCCGAACCCAGAGCCCTTGGCTCGGCCCCGAACAAATAACGCGTAAACCCCAAACCTTATGTTTAAGGTTTAGGGTTTACAGCAAATCCCAAACCCGATCAACCCTACACCCCAATTCCTAGGAACCCTACAGTTAACCCCGTACAATAATCTCAGGTTCCACTGGATGCTGTGGATTCTCCATGGTTAGGGATTATAACTAGACAAGTATATCACCTACATGCATCCTGCTTAGCCCTACAGTTCCCGAAATGCAAGTGGCATATGAAAGGTGTCACTAATGATACTGCAAACCTAAAATTCTGAACCTTTAGCCTAACCCTTAACCCCTTAACCCTAAACCCCAAAGCCTAAACACCCAGCCAAACCTTAGCCCGAAACCTCAACAACAACCCCAATCCCTGAAGCCTGAACGCTGAAACCCCTACACCTTACTTAGAACCGCCTATGTACTTCTTCTGTGTGTGGTATCTTATCATCTCTCGCCAACAACCAGAACAACCCAAAAAGGAACTGCGGAAATCCTTGGGTGCAAACCCGGCATAGCTCTAGAACATCCCTAGAACATCCCTATGATATCCTTACATAGATCCTTAAATCTCCTTATAAACCCTGAACCCCAAACCCTAAACTAAACCCTACTCCCTACAACTTAAACGGGAACCCTTAAACCCCAAATCCAACCCTAAACCCTAAACCCTAAACCCTAAGGTCGAAGCTGGACGAGTTGAAAAAGGGCATTGAAGCCCTGGGCATCGACGGCTACGAGCCGGCGCGCCACTAGGGTTTGGGGCTGAGGGTCTAGGGTTTGGGGTTTAGGGTTGAGGGTTTGGGTGTGGGGTTTAGGGTTTGAGGTTTAGGGTTTAGGGTCTATAGGGTTTAAGGTATTATTAGGCCTTCCGGAAAATGATGGGTCCCTATAAGAAGCGTAGTATTTGAGGCTGAAGCGTAGTAAACCCTAAACCCTAAATCCTGCAGGATTCCATGGGCTTGGGAGTACTCCGCAGGTTTAGGGTTTAGGACGTGTACTTTTTGGGGAGCACCCCCCATAGCAAGGATTATAGCGTATTAGGGTTGAGGGTTAGGGTTAGTGTATTTGGGGGTCTACATTGGGGTTACCCCTATTTATGGAAGTTACCATATAATTTGTTAAAGCCCTCTGAATCAAAAAGGTTTCTGGCTTGTACCCCTCAGCTTGTACCCCTGGGTGGGGACTACATTGGTTTATATACGGGCTATATTAAAGCCATACTGGGGAAACCTTTCAGGGCTACGTATCCTCTGACTTAAAGTGTCCCGAAGGTACCCCTAGTTTGGATCTGGCGCAACCTGTCACGTTATAAACCCTGCGAATTCGAAATCTCCAAACTCTGAAGCCTAAATGGGGGGTTTGTGAAAATGAGGGGTCCCTTGAGATGGGTTCCAGGAGGTCATAGAGGGCTATGATAGGAGTATATATGGAGGTATTGTAGGGTTTGAGGTTTCCCAACGGAAGAGGAATCTACCTGTGTGGGAGTACACGTAGTAAGGATTTTGGTATTGTGGCGTTTACATTGGGTCCTGCTATTTATGGAAACTGCAAAATCCTTATGGCAGTCTGGCCTGTTACAGGAAGGAAAAAAAGGTCCGCCGCCCAACAGAAAAAGCACTTGGGAGGAACTGTTGTCCGGCGCTGAGGGGCAAATCGAGGTGGCGAGACATCCGGACCGCTGCTGGGGGGATTGGTTTAAGGTTTAGGGCTATAGTCCCCCGCAAGTTGATGGAATATGGCTTTGGGTGCATTATAATTAGATCCCTATAAACCCTATATGGGTGGTTGTCAAAATTATGGTCTTTTTTTGGGTATCCTAAATATTGGGTGCCGTATTATAGTATGGATCCAAAAAGGGCCTATAATTTTGACAACCACCCATATGCTATTTACTTAGGGGGGCTATAGTCCAGCGCCTCTTAAGGTGAGGGGGAGACCAGGCAAAGGACTATGTCGTGGGAATATGATGGGATATGAAGGCCATACGAGCTAGAGTCTACACTCCTTAAAAGGGGTTATATAGGGGATTACATAGGGGAGTAGTAGACGGGTTTTCTAAGGGGGGGATACTAGGAGTTTAGACTCTAGCTCCTGCAAGGGGTCTAGTGGCTCATTGTTGGAATCATTCTGAGTCGTCAATATACTAAACACCAATGAAAAAAGAAAGTTGTAGTTCTTCAATGTCCAATTCTGGAACCAGACTCCGCGTTTAGCACCCTAAGACCTATAAACCCTAACCTAAAAGGCAAACCCCAAAACCCTTTAAACCCTAAACCCTACACTGTAAGCCCTAAACCTTCAGCGTGGGGCTTCAGGGTTGAACACATTAGGGACTAGGATTCTGGGTCAGGCTCATGAGGGCTTGCGGGTTCGGAGTTTCAAGGCGGCCATGAATCGGTTTAGGATGTAGGAATTGGGTTCAGGGTTTAGGGTTTAGGATTTGGGGTTCAGGGTTTAGGCTTTGAGCATGGAACAGCAGGAGTTGTTTGAAAAACGCTGTCTACTCAGTGCAGAAAACATTTAGCTTATATCCTACGTGAAGGGGTTCAAGTTTGCGGGAGCCCCTGAGTAAGGCTACAGCGGCGGAAGCTTTAAGCTATCCGAGTAATTAATGTTTCCAGGCCTCCTACCGCGGTTAGCTTTTTTGGTGCGCATGCCTAGTGTTCATCAGAGTAGGCTTTGGGGTCAAAAGAATCCTAAAACTCCAAGCCTAAGCCCCTAGCCCTCATACGTCAAACCCTAAACGCTTTTCTCCTGGATCCAGAGATGCACCTTCTTGTCTTCTTGTCTGCTACTTGGAGAGCCAAGGGACTTTGTAAGTATACTTATGACCCATGTAAGCCATGTCGATGATAACCCCCGTTGTCCTCATCAGGAATCTACGTACGAAGTCCCTGTGACTTTCCAAGTAGCACCCTCAAACCTTCTGAGAAATGCTTAGGCAGTGCGCACGCAAGACTTGAATGGGATCCGGAGAGGCTTCAGTAGAATGAGGTTCCTGTAGAGACCGCAGAGAACACCTTCAAACCTTTAGCGACTTTCACAGCGTACTGATGCTTTGATGGAAATGTGGAAGGGTTAGCAGGAACGTTGACAAATTGTTATCTCACCTGAGAGCATCGGCAGCAAGAGGCAATTTCTGCTTCAAGCTGTATATCTCTATAGAAGGAACATCTCCATTTGGATTTCCTATTTTCACAACCCTAAACCCCGAAACCCCTGAGCCAGACCGTGAGAGAAGGAAGGGTATAGACCCGGAGTTTTTCTTAAGAAAGACACTCTCTCTTATCTTACATTGCGTAATGTGGAGGCCTAAGTCTAAGTAATTCCCAACATGATGGCCCTAAACCGTCCATATTCCTTGGTATTGTCGGTACTTCAAGTAGACCAAGTAGACCTCGAAATGAAATCGGTGCAGTCCCGGGCGTTGTGGTCCAGTCGGAGAGCAGAGTGATGTGCGGAAAGTTGGAGGGTTAAGGGCCTAGGGGTTTAGGAAGTTTAGGGTTGGGGGTTCAGGGTTTAGAGGCATGGACCGCAAAGAGACTGCGAGGATACATCCCACCATTCCCCTATCGGAGGAATTATGGCGAAGCCACTCCTCCATCCTTGCTCCAAGGGCTGCTTTGGTAAACCTAAACCCTAAACCCCAAATCCTAAACCCCAAACCTCAAACCCTAAACCCCAAATCTTAAACCCTAAACCCCAAATCCTAAACCCTATTTGGGGGGTCGCTCTTGGGGGGGTCGCTCTCGGGCCCTCTGACTAAACCCCAAATCCTAAACCCTAAAACCCCCAAATCCTAAACCCTATGTTTGGATCCTTGGCATCTGCCCTTCTGTCTTCTGGGGTGATAGCTGAGAAGGGGGCCCAGTTTCTACCTTAGGGTCTTTGGGGTTTGGGTTTAGGGTTTAGGGGTTTAGGGTTTAGGGTTTTGGGGGTCCCAAGAATAAGGATTTTCGTGTTTGGGGGTCTATATAATGGTGTGTCCTCCTATTTTGGGAAACCTACCAAACATGTTATAGTGCCCCTTAAGTAGATAGCATGTGGCTTTGGGTATATTAACATAAGAGCTCCAAATACCCATTCTATCTACTTAAGGGGGACCAAAACCCTAAAGCCTAAACCCTACACCCTAAATCTTAAAGAGTAGTTTCCATTTTGTTTTCCCTTATCCCATTATCCCAATATATATTTATGTTCCATCTACTTAAGGGGGACTATACATTGTTCTGCGAAGTTCTGCAAGGCCTTAAGAACTGTCCTCAGACTTGTCAGCAGCTTTGGGCCTCAGGGTTTAGGGTTCAGGGTTTTAGGGTTTAGGGTTTAGGGGTTTAGGGTTTAGGGGTTTAGGGTTTCGGGTGTAGGGGTTTAGGGTTTAGGCTTGGGGGTTTTAGGGTTTAAGTTTTTGTGGTTTAGGGGCTGCCCTAAGTTGCGAAAGGACTGCCAGACGGTCGTTACCGGCATTGTTGGCTGCGCAGGGTGCTCTGGGCGCGTTTTTGTGTTTAGGGTTGTAGTAGGAGAAATCAAATGAAAAAAGCAACATTAAACGTCGCATGGAAGCCGGGCTTAGAGTTTATTTCCCTGTGTTTAGCAGGAATGGAAGGAATGTAGGAGAAAATGCGAAGTACTGCTGTGGGGACCCTTCCTCCATCCCCTACTCACGGTCCAACAAGGCTAGGGGTAAGGGTTTACGCAAACAGGACATATTTGACAACTTTCTCTGTGGACTCACCATGTGACCTCTTTTCCAATAAGTATATGAGAAGATTTTCCTAAATTCATAGCTGGTGCGAGTCCCCGTAGTGGGGTTCCATTACAATACGGGCCCCTGTAATAAAGGCTTCCCTCAGTTGGGGAATACTAATTGAGGCCAAGTCCCATATGCTCTTCCAATCTAAGCCCAAAATGCGACATTCACTCCGCGACTCCTCCTTAACTTCAGTTACAGGAGTATGGGGATGGGGCTCTATTCCCTAGACCCTCCATCTACCCTGTAGATTCCCTACATTAGGGACCATATACCCCTACTTGAGGGTACAAGGAGGGTCCTGGTTATAGATCCGACATACCATGTTCCTCAATCCTAAGCCCTAAACCCTAAACCCCTACACCCTGAACTCTTCTTGAAAGGACTCCCAGGGCGCGAACCCTAATTCTCAGAACCCCCCTAAACTCCAAACCCTAAATTTAAATATCCCAAGCCCTACCTACACTACACACATCCAACGCCCTGAACCTTAAACCGTGAATTTCCCCAAGCCCTAGACCCAATGCCCTCAACCCCACGCCCCTCTACCCTAAACTACCCCAAGAGTTCAGCCGTAAACCCTAAACACCCTACACTACACCAGACCCTGAACCCTAAACCCAAACCCTGAGCACCAGGAAGTCTTAGTACAAGGAGTCCCCCCCAATATAGACCCCACCTTATTATAACTGTCTCAATCCTTACTATGGGGACCGCCAAAAGGGTAGCCCTAATGTTGGGGACGGCAGCCAGGTTGATTCCCACGATCGAGGCAATCAAGGCGGGCAAGGATATCGCCTTGGCGAACAAGGCGACTCCTTTTTAGGGATGGCCTAGGGTACCACCATGGGCTATTAGACCCTAAAATTCCCTATTAGGACCCGATTAAGGGTAGATTAAGGTACCCTAAAGGTCTAATAGCCCATAGTGGTAGAGGGGGTTCAGGTGATTCGAAACACCTAAACCCTAAACCCTAAACCCCTAACCGCCCAAGAGCCGTGGAATCAAAATGCTTTGTGCTCTTTGAAATGGGGGTGCTGTCCTGTGTGCAGCGATGGCAAGCGGGTTTACGGCTCAGGGCAAAGAGAGAATGTGGGTATTCTTACACGCCGCGCTGATCCTTCAGATGCCACCTGAATCTGGACACTGTTCTCACATGTTGAATCCAAACTCTGATTCTGGCCATTGTGTGTTCCTAGGTCGTTTCCATGAATAGGGGAAACCCCAACTTGGACCCCGGTATGCTATAGTCCTTATGATGCCGAAATGGTTTCGGTAAATATCTATAACAATAAGTACTATGAAAACTCGGAATACTACAACTACAGCATCAATTACTTGCATGTTACAACTTGCTGTTAGCATGGTGAATGTTAGTAAGCAACCAGAAAAAGTTGGCTAGAGAAAGAAATCGATACAAGGATACGTAAAGTATGCTTGCATATATCCCAAGGGTCCATAAACTTACTCGTGCTGAAGGAAAAACGTTTGGGAGTGGATCCCGATAATAGCCCCTATCTAATCCCCACATATACTACTCTGATAATCCCTATATTAACTCCCCACATCCCTCCCCTGTGAGCACTAGCAAGTACCTAGCTTCACTCCCCCAATCCCCACCCCCTCTAAACCCTAAACCCTAAACCCTAAACCCTAAACCCCTAAACCCCTAAACCCTAAACCCTAAGCCCTAAACCGCGTAAAGGGCTGTTTAGAACTGGAGGAGACGATCATTGCGGGTGGGCCCGTGATCGCAACTTGGCCAGGTGTGGGCGACATAAACATGCCCCAAACAATTCCTAAGGGGCCTTAAAGGGGTTGTAGGGATGTATTGGTATATATAGTTTAGGATTTAGGGTTTAGGGTTTAGGATTTAGGGTTTGGGATTTAGGGTTAGGTTTAGGTTTAGGGGGTTGAAGGGGTTGTAGGGATGTATAGGCGTAGACAGGGATACATAGGGTTTTGAGGGTTGAGGTTCTGCGAAGGGTCTAGGTACCCAAAGAACAGTGGCTTAGGTCTTGAATACAAAAATCTGAATGGGGTTTGCTACCTGAATCTCATTGCATCGATACTTAGATGCTTACGGAATGATAGTTGACAGAAGAACACTTAGCACCGGTTGCGAAATTATCGTGATGCTGATTGAAATCAGGCTTGATAATGTTGTAGGTTTGGGGGTTTAGGATTCATTGGCCCTCAGCAAGTGCCCTGTTTGCTGGGGTAGGGTAGCGCATACAGTGCTTGTAGTGGATGGTTGTTGGGGTTTCAACTCGACGGGCTAAGTCCGTCTGACCTCATGAATTCCCGGCACGTCTTGGAACCCTGATGACCCTAAACCCTAAACCCTAAACCCCCTACGAATACTCTCTAGACTCCAAGCCCTGCATCCCCCCGGACCGAAGTTCTTCCTCAGTAGATCTTTCTATACCGTATAGCCTATACTTAGGGTTTAGGGTTTAGGGTTTAGGGTATACCCCTTGTAGGTTCCCCTCAACCTAGCTGTAGTCATCTTAGAATCAAGGCGCCACTCATTGAAGAGTACGGCGTAAGCATGCTGCGCGGAACCCCAGACTTGTCAACCACAACATGGTTTCAGGTTTAGCGTTCAGGGCCTGGGGTTTGAGGTTCAAGCTTTACGGTTCAGGGTTTCGGGTTCAGGGCTTGGGGTTAGGGTCCAGGTTTAAGGTTAGGGTTTAAGGTTTAGGGTCTTGGGATTTAGGGTCCAGACTTTAGGGTTTACGGCTTAAGGTTAAGGGTTGAGGGCCTGGGGTTGGAGGTTTTTGTTTAAGGTTTGGGTTCAAGGTTTAGGGTTCAGGGCTTGGGGTTGGGGGTTCAGGTTCCAGGTTAGGGTGTAAGGTTTCGGGTTTCTGGCTTGGGATTGGGGCTTCAGGTTTAGGGTTTGGGGTAATTAAGGG
>CAJNIZ010000082.1:0-24255 GCA_905231905.1 Symbiodinium pilosum | reverse complement strand
CAAACCTCCTGGTGGGAGCCTGGCGAAGGCGTGGGTGTCGGCTGAAACGGCTGCTTCGGAGGTGGGGACCTGGAGGGAAACGAAGCCGGGATACCCCCCCTACCCCCCCCCCCACCCCCCGCGTTTTGGGGTTGTAAGGGAGAAAGGAAGAGGGTTTTCACCCTCTCCGCTTTCGGCAACCATCCAACACGCCCCCCAAGGTCGGCGGACAGCAACCCAGTAAACCACCAGCCGAGTACTTCAGGAGCAGATGCGCAAGGACGAGGCAGAGATGGTCGAGCGCGTGCGAAAGGAGGCTTTCGGCGAGGCCCTCGCCATGCAGGGAATATGGGTTTAGGGTTTAGGGTTTAGGCTGGGGGTCCCAATAGTAAAGACTGTAGTATATTGGGGTCTATATTGGGGTACCCTAATTTTGGGAAACTACCATATTGGACTGAGGTTTGGGACGTCTACCACTACCCCTGCTCCTGTTCTCAGTCTATATTATTACTGGTATGACTTCTGCTATTCTCACTATGACTAATACTAGCATATTCGGTCTTCGCAAAAACGTCGATAGGGCGTTCGCGCGCAACTGACAATCCAGGCGCTCATCCTCAATGTCCTGACAAGCCCCCAAAACGCCGGACAAATGCACAAAACTGGGTTGCTGTTAAGGAACTTAAATTAAGTTACTATATTGGGGAAAGCTTATTATTTACTATATATACCCATTATGGTTACTTAATTCAAGTTCCTTAACAGCAACCCAGAAAATGCATCTAGGCCTGTGGGTAGGAAGATATGTCGGCAACCCGGAAATCAGCTTCAAGCTGAAGATACAATGCAGACCGAAGTCCCTTAACCCTAAGGCTCCATGTAGGTACTATTTATAGGGTTTAAGGCCCAATGTAGGTACTATTTATGGGTTTAAGGCCCAATGTAGGCACTATTTCTAGGGTTAGAGCCCTAGGGTAATGAGACAGTATATTTCAGAAGAATGCATTTTACTTCGTAAAACCCAGTACACGCAGAACCGTGCCTAGACCCTGAAATGCTGTAAAACGCTTGGAAACGGCATTCGACTGACAACGACGTTAGCTGCTGCTGCTTCTGCTGCTGCTGCTGGTGCTGGTGCTGATACTACTACTGTTACTCCTCCTCCTACTCCATCAGCTCATACTCATCCTACTCCTCTCGCTACTACTGCTTCTGCCACTCCTCCCACTACTGCGACTTCTCGTGCTGTGTTACTGCTGCTTATACGGCTACTGCTACTGTTATTGTCACTTGTGTTACAATTGTTTGGTACTTTACTACGACTCATACCATCAATGGCCACTATTGCAACTACCGCCGTCGCAACCACGAAGATTACTACAAGTAGTGATTTTCGCTGCTGCGGCAGTAGGCGCGTGCAGATAGCATAATTTTGTGTCCAGCTTACCCCCTGCAATCCCTACATGATTTTGCAGTGTTGAACCCCAAAACCAAGCACCGAAGCCCTTAAGCCTACAACCCAAGCAGAACTCCCTGAACCTCAATCCTGGTCGAATGCTTTTCCCTGTGGTCCAGGCAGCGCCCGAAGAGGATTCGGTTGCACCATGCTTTCGCTCCATTTTTCATCGGGGCTCCTTATACAGGAAGAGAGGGTAGATGGGGGAAATCTAAGTCTCAGAAATAGCCAGATCGTTTTGTGAAAGTGCTAAGAAACAAGTGTTGCGGGTTTGGGTTCACAGCGCTATGACCGCTTGCGGACCTTCAACAAGAAGGACCCTTCTGAGCAACTCCGACCTGAATCAGGGCAATACAAAGCAGAGAGATGCTCCAAGTGTAGATGTTGTGCTTTGGGCCGATGATGATGCTCTAAGCCTCAGCTCCAAGATAGATGGGTTTCATAACATCTTTTCCGTTGCTCCCATGATCGCGCCAAATACTGGTTGTTAGTAGGGAATAAGGGAATACAATACAATGCCTACAAGCTCCCAAGAATACAATCCCTTACTCCCTACTAGCCCCCAGTGAGGCTACAAGCTTTTGTCTTTTTGCTCGTGAGGATGACGCTATGGAAGACACAGAAGAAGGCAGGCAGCCGCAAACCCCTTGCCACGCAGTTTAAAGTCAAGCATTCAGAGTCTGGGGTGGCATTAGAGAGACCCTTCGCAGAACCCTTGAAGAGGTGGGCTGTCTCCCCAGGGGTCCCCCTAGTCTCACTCACCTTAGCACTTGTAACAGACATCCTGCGAGAAGCAGCAACTATCAAGCATGATGATGACAAGCTGGAACAGCAGAGATCGTCCGTCTGGCAGGCACTTTATACAGACATCTATGTGGAAGTTTCCCTAACTGGGTGGACTCCAATATAGATCAATATAGACCCTAAAATATTACAATCATCATTAAAGGGACTCCCCCAAAAAGGTACCCCTAATTTACCGACCCCCCCGCCCCCATGTAACAGTAGTACCAAGAACGCGCAGCTATGGAAACAACAGATGTGTGCATAGCAACCTGGGAAATACGTGCTGCAGTTCTTCAGGGATCCCCATATCGGGGTTTTCCAGAATTATGGGCACGTTAGAATTATGGGCACGTTTGAAGCGGTTATAGGGGACATATAGGGGCATATAAGGATATATAAAGGGTTAGCAACTACCATATCAGTGGTGCAACAGTTGCAACAGTTGCACCATCAGCCGTCTCTGTTTGTGGGCCCTTGCAAATCTACCTGGCCTGTTCTGAATATGCATGGATCTCTACGCAAAAATCGGGGTTCCCAGAGCGTGCACTTTGGCAAGTTCATTCAACACATGGTCCCTTGCGGGTAAAATTCCATGTCGAGTACCCATGTGAGAATTTAGAGGTTGTCTCCGTCTTTTAAGTTCTTGTACTTCACAAGAGGAACATCACTAAGCCACCAACCTCAATCGCAACACACACCTTAATTTGGAAGCACAAGCACCACTGTATAAGCTTGAGCAGGTACTTGTATCAGTATGGAATAGAGTACCTCCATTCCTCAAAAAGCTTTGGTTCTTCTTCAGGCCCCTACAGTACCGACTTGAATTTCATGGGGAAAGCTTATGTCATCTTCGGGCAGGGTGACTGAAAACTTGAGCAACCTTATAATTATGCCCGGTGTCGGACGACGTTTGCAATTTAGGGTTTAGGTAGCCATAAGTATCCAGGGTTCCTGGGTTGTACTCCTAAACGGTGTCCCCAATATGGCCCTAAGTGTAGGCCGCCACGGGCCCTTTTAAAGGATCCCCAAACCCAGGGGTACAACTTTAAGGGTACAAGTTAGGAGGACCCCCCACCCTGTAATAGTGGTACACTAGGACTAGAAGAGGACCCTAGTATAATTACCATTATCCCTTATAGTCACTATTACTGGGTGGGGGGTCCACCTAAGGTACAAGCCTGAAACCCTTGGAAGTACAGCCAGAAGAGAGCCGAGATGGGTTGTCACTGTACTTATGCTTCTCATCAACCTTGAGAGCCCTAAGCCTTAAACCCTAAACCCTAGGATTCCCATAACTCATATCTGTCCATATATTCCTCCAAGTAGAAACTAGCCACAAAGATAGCATGGCATTGTCCAAGTGGTTTGGAATCATCCACAGCTCAAAACCCTAAAACCTATAGTCCCCCTTAAGTAGATGGAATATGGCTTTGGGTATTTTCTAATAAGATCCCCATGTACCCCATATTCTATCTACTTTAGGGGGACTGTAAACCTGAAGCCCTAAACCCTAAACCGTCGGAAGAGCTTTCTGAGAGGCGACGCAGAAGGGCCAGCGGTACCTCTACCACACCGAAAGGCCCGGGAACATCGGAGCAATGCCTCTTAATTCTTCAGGGATAATCTGGTCTAGTCCCCAATCAATATGACGGCTTCCGCAATTCAACTGTGCCTTGAGGGGTACATGGGAGATATAAGGGATATATAGGGAATACTGGAAAAGAGAATGGAAACTACCATAGTATGGTTTAGCGATTATTGAGGTTTAAGAATTTGAGCTGAGGCTTGAACAGTGGCACATGAGCCATAGTCTAAACTCCTTAAACGGGCTTAAACATGGGATTATATACAGGACGACTATAGGGGTTATTAAGGGGGGTACTAGGAGTTTAGACTAGCTCCCATGAAGCAAGTTTTTTACCCTAAGCCCTACAAACCCTAAACCCCTAAACCCTAAAGACCCTTAAACAACTCTAAACCCTAAGACCCTAAACCCTAAACTCTGTGCTTCGGGCTGGCTCCCGATCCCCAAAGCTGACGTTTTATCCGGGCCTTGTGTTGTGCGTGTGAATGGAAACCCCTGATTAAACCTTACCTTAAGGCTCTAGTAGTATTTGGGGCTTTCTGGGGGAAGGTTTGGGCTTTGGGGGCTAGGGTTTGGGATATCATTTTGCGGGTCCAAGAGCCTTAGGGGAATGTAGACCCATGATTAACAGGGTTATATAGGGGATATATAGGGTGGATATTGGGGTAATGGAGAAGAAAGTGGAAACTACTATTTAGGGTTCAGGGTTTAGTGTTGTAGACCCCTGATTGAAAAGCCCCCCTATTAGGGTCCTGAATATTAGGATCCCTATTATTTAGGGTTTAGGGCCTAAAGATTAGGATCCCTATTCAACTGGGTTGAGGGTTTAGGGCCTAAATGTTAGGGTCCCTGTTAAAATCCCTATGAAGGGGAGGGGACTTATTAATCATGGTTTGGGTTACTTCTGTGGACGGAGGAAGTCTGGCACCACCCTACATAAGCCCAATAATAGTAATTCCAGTACTTTGGGGTCTCAACTCCTTAAAGGAGGTTATATAGGGAGTTATATAGGGGGGGGGACATCTTTATATGGGTGGGGGAAGAGCTTAAGCATGTGGGAAACTGTTGGTGGCGAGACAGCAGATATCGTGAGTACTTCCCGGACCTGGGCGACAAAACCAGCTGCCCCTTCATTGTTAAGGCCGTTGATGACATCGTTGCTGTGAATCGAGCTTTTGTAGGCTGGGCGGTCGTCTCTCGTCGTTGTGTGGTTGTTTTCGGTGGTCCCTATAAGCAAACGCAGGAAGTGGTATAGCAGGTGATGACCCCGAAGAGAAGTTCACGAAATGCTCTGCACAAGATCTGCGACGTGCCATCGAGGTCTTGGCAGTTTGGGGTTGCATTGATTTGTTCCAGATTACAGGTAAGTGTGCGCAATTTTTGTCATGAGGTCATGGTTGAGGGTTTGTTCACCTACGGCGGTCTTCTTGCTGGCTTTGTCAGCAGCAACCCGCTGCATTGCCGTCCGCACGACGTAGCTTTGTCAAATGAAAGTTCAGAATGGGAGTTTAGTGACGCTTGTTTAAATGGATCTATGTGGCTGGGTTCGGTTGGCTTTGTTTGGACATTCCAAGCTTACTACTGCGTTCCGCATGCATGAGAGCAGATGGGCTTGGAATGGCAGCTTCCTGTAACTCTTCTGTGTCCAGGCATTCAAGACAAACCTGGTTACCATTATGGACTCTCTCCAGGTGCGTCACACGAAGGATTAAAAGGCATTTGCTACAGAACCTGTTGGTAACCATGGATTATGTCCAGGTGTGACGTCGGACGAGGGAGCTGGTATATCCCGAAGTCCTCGCTTGCAAATCCGAGCCTCATCTGCAACATGTTGTTGTTGTTGTTGTTGTTGTTGTTGTTGCCCGTTTCTGGGGCGGTAAAGGCAGCGTCCTGTCTGAAGGATTGGATCCTCACCAGCTTGGGATTCGCTGGGGCTGGATTTAACATCCGGTAGCTTGGCCACTATGGCCATTGTGGCACTGCACAAAATGTTGCGTATGGCAAGTGGTGTTGGTGGACTGATGGCATAAGCATTGTTCATAGCAGGTGCGAATACATAGCAGTTGCCGCTGATCACTATGGTCCGGGTGGCCACGGCAACGATGAGGCAAAGCGGAAGGCCAGAGAGGAGTAGGCCAACCGCGTGTTGATGGACTGCTTTGGTGTGTCCTCCATCAAGGACTGGGATTTAAGGCTGAGGAAAGCTCTGCATGCAGCTTCTAATCTTGAGTGTTTTCCGTTTACGAGCTTGGTTTATGTCCCTTTGCATTGAAATCCCGCTATTGTCTTACTGTGATTCAAGCAGGAGAAGAAAGGTCGCACGTCCATCAACTGGGAGCGGCGAAAAGGTCGGATTGTTTATCGCAGCTCCGGGAAATTTGCGCCCCGCGACCAAGAGGAGGCTTGCAAAGCTTGTTTTTTCTAGTTGTGTATAAGGGCACGTCTGATGCAGGATGCGGATGATGATAATGACGTTGCCAACATCATCAAGAATAGTGCCTTGCATCCAGAGAGACAAGGGGATTCCGAACTCGCACTGCGGTGCCGACTGGAGTGTGCCAATATGCATTGATTGGACATTGACTGGACGACTTTGCTTGGGTGGTGCAGGTTACGTGGACATCTTTCAGATGAAGGTGTTCGTAGAGCAAGTTGTTGAGCTGTTCTGATTATGATTGCTCTGACATGTATAGCGTTGCAGGACTTGCCTTCTGCTCTTGCATGGCTGCAGGATCCTGTCAGTGCGAAGGATGTTGTCGACAAGTTGAACAACCTTCCGTTCATGCAGCGGCAGGTGACTGTTCGAGAGGCAATTTCACGACATGTCACAACTGAGCTTTTCTGTGACTCGCAAGTATGTTGCGTGATGTGTTGTTGGAAGGTTGGCCTCGCTTTGGCTAAACTGAAGTTCACGAAGGCTGCGCAGTGATGCACTCGGCCGGATAACTCGACATCAGATGCGGCATGAGCGGCGTCAGGCTCGCGACGTCCAGGGCAGAAGCATTTGGAAGGTGCCACGAGGTTTGAAGCGCAAGGTGGGCAGTTGGGAGTTGGACAGAGTTAGTTAATGTAGGTCACGATTTTGTCCTTCGCATAGCTTTGTGAGGCGGAGTCCAGCCGGAAGTGAAAGGAACGAAGCCAAGCTAGAAGCAGGCTACATTTGCGTCAAGTTGTGAGAGCTGCAGTGGACTAGGATACTAGGAGTCCTAAGTAGTGCAAGATTTCCTCCATCCAACGGTTCTTGGGCAGCGAAAAGATGCAGCTTTTCAATTGCTTTTATTCCTATCATTTTTTGTGATTATTGTTATGATTTCAAAATTGATACAATTATGATTTTTACTACTGTTATGACTGTGATCATTAGGATTAATTATTACTGCCGGGAGGCTTCCTGCAAAGCGCGTAACTTCTTGTTCACGGTGAGGTCCCATAGACCTTCAATCTTAAAATCTACCTTAAACCCTAAACCCCCAAACTCCTAAACCCTAAACCCCTAAACTCCTAAACCCTAAACCCTTAAACTCCTAAACCCTAAACCCCTAAACTCCTAAACCCGAAACCCCGTTGTTGAGCACCTCCACAGGCCTCCTACAAATGGCAGGCCTCATCATGTGAACCATGGTCTAAACTCCTTACAGGGGGGTTATGTAGGGGAATTTATCGGGGACTACTATAGGCGATAAGAAGGGGATACTAGGAGTGTAGACTACAGCTCATGTGGGGAATATGTAGGGGGCAAAAAGATTTGTTTCTGGACAAGCTTTGGGCAGAAGTTTTGTGAGTCTTGCGAGGGGGTTCGGGAGAGTTCTATGACTTCTGAGACATGGGGATTCCCCAAAACCGGGGGTCGCCATTCATGTCCCATTTTATACCCTAAAACCTAGACCCGAAAGCCTAAAACGTAAACAATATTCTGAGGTTCCTCATCTTTGGACGCACCCTCGACGCTAAACCCAAATATGCCCTGCCCCTAACAGTAAGACCCCTTCTCTCCCCCTAGACAGGTTCCCAACATCGTTCCATTACGTAACTATAGAATACGGGAATACTTGTTCTGAAAAGGTGGCCGTACAACCTAAATCCTGCTCGTCAACCCCCATCCCAAAACCCTGAGCATCTAATCTCTAAACTACCCTAAATCCTTTAAACCCGTGGGCCACCGAATTTGCCGAGGTGAACGTGATCCCAATCATCCTCAAGACAAAGAGACAAGCCCTCAGATCATTTGGGTTTGAGTGGGTCTAGGGTTTGCGATGTTTAGGAGGCTTAGAGTTTAGCGGGTTTAGGGTTTGGGGTTGACCGGGTTGAGGGAATTTTCAGGTGGGTGGCTCACCACATATAAACCCTGTCTAACACTCATATACTATCTAGGCCTCCACACCCTGGTCATTACATTTCTGAGCCAGCGCCGGAACAGTTCAGTTTAGTAGGGTCAAGTGCGGGACAGGTACAAACTAGAGATCTCATCTGAGCTTGGCAGCTTTCCTGGGTTTCCCTACCACCCCCCCACTACACTACCTCTCCTTGAATTGCCTCTTAATTGGGGGATATTTAGGGATAATTAAGGGAACGCAAGGAAGGGAAGTGTAGGGCCAGGGGTGGTGATCGAGCCCAGGGTTTAGAGCAAGAATCAGTCTTGTTTCTTATGGGGGTCATCAGTAACATTTAGCATGGGTATAACACGTTCTCAGATGCAATGCTGGGAAGGTGTGTCTGATGCATGCTAGGAATTTGTATTTCTGTATATTAGTTCAGACATCTGGCCTCTTGAACCAAGACTACCAAATGTTGGGTTTTGTGGAGTTGAAATGCAAAAGCCATTCGCATTGACATGCAGTATGCTGAAGTTGACGGACACAACTGCCGTTGGGCTGCATGAACCGCCCTGCTTGCATTAAGGAAGTGCGGTCTCTGCGCAGCGCCCTTTAAGACGACGCACCCTACACCCTAATTCCTAAACCTAGACACCCTGAATCCTAAACCCCTAAACTGACATGTGGGGAGGATGCTTGGGGGGCTACTTTGGGAACTGGGCGTGTGGCTATCTCTCACAGACAAGATTCACACTTATGGATTGCCATATTATATGAGCTATAGTCTAAACTCCTTAAAGGGGGGTAGTATTGGGGATTATATAGGGTTTAGGGTTTAGGGTCTAAATCCCAGGGGGTTGTATATGGGATTTCTAGGGGACGCGTACAGGGGCTATTAAGCGGGATACTAGGAGTTTAGACTATGGCTCATATACACTCGTGAGGGAAGTCGTACATGTATAGAAATCGGCTTCGTATTCTCCTGCGGGCACTCAAGGTGAAGGTGTAGATTTTTCTGGACTCTGCAAGATTCCTAAGCCCTAAACCCTAACTTCCGGTTATCAACAAAGTGTTCTACTCTAGTTGTAACACGGCTTAGGGTCTGGTAAAAAATGCCGATAGCTATCTGTGCAGCTGTTTTGGTTGATAGACAGAATGTTGGACGATCTCCATACCTAAACCCCTGGAATCATGGCTATGTAGCATACCTGGCGTCATGCAGATTTCTCTCTCTATCAACAGTAGTACGGATATAACCCCGAAACCCAGAACCCTGAACCCTTAAAAACCCTGAATCTTAATCCGTTCTTGCGGTAGAGGTGTTAGCCAGTTCGACATGCTCATGGAGGAAATTGACAAAGCCGGATCCTCAAGTAATGTGCTTAGGGTTTAGCGCTTAGGGATCTTTACCTCTATTTGGCAACATATTGGAGATGACAAGAAGGTTATGCGGGCCTCTTTTGGGCTTTTGATTTAGGAACAGTTTAAGAAACTCTTACTTGCTCATTTCTTGAATTTGGGTGCTTCTGCGTTGGGCGTCTGTGCTTGGGCAAAGTCTTGGCAAAAGGGGAAGATGTAACCATATTCGGAAATACTCATGTGAATGGTCATTCGGCTGGGTTCCTCCTGTATGGAGTAACCTTCCCTTCTCTGCAGGGCCCCAGGTTTGCACAAAAAACAAGATACTGAGCTTCAGAAAATGTGCGGCAATAAGCATGCTACTGGACATGAAAGCATGAGAGGCAGCTAAGGATGACAGTTTCCTCACGAACAACTCTATCGAAAGGCTCTGTAAATATGATTGTCATGGCGTTGTTCAGCTCTAGCGGTAGCTACTTTGCCTCTGTGATCTCGCTCAAGCTGTGGTTGCTATGATTGTTGTGGGCCAGTTTCTACCGCACCAGTCACGTGCTTTGACTTACATAGCTGCCTGTGGACAACAGCACCCAATCCCTGCTCTGACAAGATTGCTTTGGTTGCCGGTCTCATGGTGAATGTTGAAATTGCTTCCGAAACTTGGCACTTTGGATCCATGAGCCCGTTTTTTTCTACCAACGCAAGATCATGCAGTGATTTTGGACAATTTGCACGCAACAATCTAAAGCCTGTTGATGCCATGTGTTTTGTTTATCTGCTCCATGTGCGCGGCACCAGACTCATCAAAGAACAAGCAGAAGAGGAGATACAGCAAAGCATCGGCAAGTCAACCAATATCGGAACCCGAAGCACAACACAAATTACAAGCAGGCATCAATTTTGCGAAAACTTCGTTATCGTGCAATAACTCTCCCAAGCCGTTTGTCTTGAACGTGTCTACCCCAAACCGCACAGATGTCTTAGGAGGACCGCCCACCCTGTAATAGTGGTATATATATATATATGGACCCTAATATAGTCCTTATTATCCCTTATAGTCACTATTACAGGGTGGGGCGTCCTAACATATTTCCAACGTCTTTGCACTCCAAGCCTGGAAACAAAAAAGCTATATTCTCAACCCTAGTATCCCCCTAATACGCTTTATAATACTCCCCTATATAAGCGCCTTTTAAGGAGTTAAGGCTATGGCTCAAATTGAAAATCTAAAGCCCAGACTTCCCTAAACCCTAAACCCTTTAAAAAACGCAACAACCAGGTGCAGGAAGCCTACGGGCTTCGCATAGTTATTGTCCACGGAGGCAGGCAGCATGCTTTCCACCTGTAACCCCATGGGTTTAGGGTTCAGGAGTTTAGGGGTGAGCTATACTCTAAACTCCTTAAAAGGGGAGGTTATATGGGGGATTGTACAGGTGAATATTCTGGGGGTTATCTAGGGGGATACGAGGAGTGTAGACTATGGCTCAAACATATCCTATATAACCCTATGGAATGCCTATAATCCCTATAGTTTCCATTCTCTTTTCCATTATTCCTATAGATCCTATATAAACCCAATATATACCCCGCACTAATAAAGTAGCTCACATGAGAACATTCTTGCGGGGTGCTGGCAAATGCATTTTTGGAGTTGTAAATCTGAGCTCTGGGTCTGGCAGCTGGATTCTGCGGGTTTAGGGTTTAGGGTCTGGGGCTTAGGGTTTAGGGTTTAGGCTTTAGGGTTTAATTACGGGCTTGGGGTTTTCGGGTTTTCAGTTGCTTGAACACTCCCATGTATCTTTCTTGATTTGAGCATGGTTTTTGGGTAGGATTGCCAGGATTGCTGTTACCGGCCAAAAGAGACCCCAGTAGAGAGTGCAGGGTGTATGGAGGATTCCCTCAGCTATACGGTTGATATTTAGAATCTTGCATGACCCTAATATGGGGGGGGGGTGTTCCCAAAATTAGGTGCACTGATTTTGGGATCCCAATCATGAGGCTTATAGTTTCTTGGGGTTCTATTGGGGTCCCCCTATTTTGGGAAACTACCATATACTCTAATCTACAATTCCCAAGGTATGAGGGTCATGCAGGATTGTTAGTATCCACGGCATACCATGATGTTCTTCCATCTACCTCAAGCTTTGGAGGTCGTTTGGAGTTGCTGCGCAGTAGGGGGGACAGGATTTGGTCTTGTACTTAAATCCTAACCCAAACACCTCTTCAACTAAGATTCCAAAATCCAAAAAACTGTAAATCCTCAGCACACAACCTTTTCTCTGACAAGCCCTCCGCCCGAAGCCCCGACCCTCGAACGCCTTAGCTTTTCGTGTTTTTTTTTTTACAAAGCCTAGACCCTATCAAATTCTGAAAGCTCTCATCCCGTACGCCCTGAAAGTATACAAAGGGCCTATCTAGGCTGGATCCCTACCCACCCTAGACCCAACCCGCAATCCCTTTCCTAAGCTGTCAAACCTGAACTCAATGCCCCAACTCTCGAACCCTGCACTCTAAACTCTAAAAACCCTGAACTCTAAACCCTAAACCTTACAAGTCCTGGGGCTTTGAAACAATACGTTAAATCCTCACCCGCAAGCGCAAGCCTTAAACCCTTATCCCTCATCCCTAAACCCTAACACCATAAAGCCCTAAACCCTAAAAACCTAAACCCTAAAACCCAATAGTCCAGCTTAAGGATCCCCATATTCTATCGAATTAAGGGGGACTATAAACCCCTAACCTACCATCGCTAAACCTTGGGTACTGCCCCCCCCCTCAGTAACAGTTGGATAATAATTCTTAATATGGTCATATATAGCCCTTAATAGGACCCCTAAGATAGACTGTTACCCTAAACCCTAAACCCTAATAACCCCTAATATAGACTGTTACTGGGCGGGGGGGGGGGGGCAGTACCCAAACTAAACCCCCTAAACCCTACACCCTAACCCCTAAACCCCAAAACCCTAAATCCTAAACCCTGATCCCTAAAACCCCAAACAGTACCCAAACTAAACCTTTTTACTAACGACAGGCCTTGGCCCAGTCATCCCAAAGGCTCGTCTTAGGGACTTAGGGTTTAGGGTTTTAGGGTTTAGGGTTTAGGGTTTTAGGGTTTAGGGTTTTAGGGTTTAGGTCTTCAGGGTTTTAGGGTTCAGGGTTTAGGCTTGATAGGGATTAGGATTTGAGGTTTATAGGGTTCGTGGAGTTTAGGGCGGTTTAGCTTCTGAGGTTTATGGGGTTCATGGGGTTTAGGGTTTAACGGTTTGAGGTTTTTAAGGTTTATAGGATTTGTATGGTTACAGCGGTTAAAGGTCTAAGGTTGGGTTCAGGGTTCATGGTTTCGGATTTGGGGCGGAGGGTTCATGGTCAGCATCTCAAGTCCAAGCCTTTACCTGCCACACAACTTTCTTCAATGACGGCAAAATACCCTCCCGCGCATGGGGTCGGTTCCATATCATTAACAAACTGAGTGAGTAAGTTAGCGAGTGAGTGAGCGAGCGAGTGAGTGAGTGAGTGGGTGAATGAGTGAGTATAGTTCCCCCTTAAGTAGATAGAATATGGCGTATATGGGGATCTTGTTATAACATACCCAAAGCCATATTCTATCTACTTAAGGGGGACTATAAGTGAAGGAGTGAGTGAGTCAGTGAGGAAGCGTCTGCAGTAGCAGGAAGCCAGGAAGCCTTGCCTAAGGTAGGGTTTTGGGTTTAGGGTCATAATTTCAGAGGACAAGGTCATAATTTTCGTGGGCAAATTCGAGATGACCTTTCCCGCTTGAACATATGACATTGACCGCTAACACTGTGACTTTGGCCGCGAAGTCATTAAGATTCAGTTTATTCAGGTAAGAGTGGTTTAGGGTTTAGGGTTCTAGGGTCTACTATAGCGTTTGGGGTTCAGTGTTTACTACTGTGGGTGACGGAAATCTTGCACCTCTCCATATCTAAGATGGGGGTCTTATTTACCCTGATCACGAGGACCCTACAACTACAGTGTCATATGGCTGTCAAAAGGTCCTCATTTACGTGGTCTGGGGTAAGTAAAAAAACCCTTGGGAATGTCGCCCCAATCACGGGTAGTTACAGTATTCTGGTCCTCCACATCATGAAGAGCCATAAAATTTGTTGGGAGAGCTGCGGGGCGACTTAAGTTTATGTAGGGCGTAGTTAGGGCGTAGTTAGGGCGTAGTTAGGGCGTATGTAGGAGTGATGGTTCTATTTGTTTAACCATTTTTTTTGCGGTCAGGGTGTAGGGGTTGGGGTCTTGCAGGTTGCGAGGGTTATTCTAGGGTTTATGCTATGGTTCAGAACTACGGTAACTAGGGAGGGAGCTTAGTTTTAGCTCTTATTCCATTTTTGAGTGTGTGTAGGACTTTTTGGAGTCAAGGGCTTCAGGGTGTGCGGTTTTCCTGACAAGTTCAGTGAGCTTACATGGAAGAAGGGGTTCACGTGGCTGTATTCCCATGTTCTTTAGGGGTGTGTCCAACCCGGTCAACCAAGAGCTTTTCAATGACATGCCTACATGAATCTTCATAGCGAACCCTCCGAATCCCATCCAATATACCATGCCCCTGTTGTTCGCTATCTTATGACCCCCTTTGAAGGATCCCGAGCGAGAAATCCTGACCGGTGCCAGGACATCGTCCATGCCGAGGTCGAGAAACGCCCGAAGCTCACGGCTTGCAAGGAGTCTACTCTAACCCTGCACTCCTAAAACTTAGAAGCCTTGATCATGAAGCATAAGCCTGCACCCTTCAACCCAATCCCCTAAACCCGAATCTCTAAGCCCTGAACCCTATACTTTTTGAAGTGAATCGGCCCGAAACACTTCCATTGATTTTGAAATGCAGGATCAAACCTGCGCAAAGGGCCTTGACCGTGACATCCATAACTTGGGTCTAGGGATTAAAGTTTTACCGTTAGCAAATGCAAATGCAATTAGTTGGATCATAGGGCGGAAGCTTTACCACCGCAAGCGAGCTCAGTCAGAGGTTTCCATGTAATTGCAAATTAGACTAGGATCTCATGGCAGGCCACGCACTGACTTTCATTCAAGGGACCAACTGAGTTAGCATGACCTAAGCCCAAAACCCTATGGAAATATGAGACTTTCTCGGGCCTGTCCCTGCATGATCCTGGAGAGGGACCCGTGCATTATTTTCTGCTTGTCCCTGGGTCCCACCCGTGTTACTCTAAGGGTCCAGGTGCGGAATGGCTGGGTCCCTTGAGAGGGGTTCTAGGGACATGCAGGGTTTAGGGTATAGGGCTTCAGGTTTAGGATCATTGGGTACTCGAGATTCTGGTACTGGTAATTGTAGTACTGGTTTTGGAGATGTGTATGATCGTGGACCCTTAAAGCTATGGAAACTCCCACGTCATGCGGTCTGTGTTAGGCCAGCGACACTTGGAGATGCGGCCTTGAATTCTTTCTGCAAGCCCATTTGCACTACTCCACGGCCCTCTAAACCTCCAAGCAGGCTGTTCCAAACTCTAGCACCGCAGAACATGTGTACTTGCTGTCGGTCAGTTTAGTGACTGGTGAGAATTCCAAGTAGCAGGATGCCCATATACCGTGGACTATGGACTAAGAATAACATCTGTGGCGCCTACCTTATGTTTCTTCCTGCCGTAGATCACCCAACTGGGTCATTGTTGAATATGGCTCGTTGATTACCACACAATAAAAACCTTGGAAGCATTATGATGTTGAAGCTCGAATACCAACCCACAAACCCTTTGACCCAGTTTGCGGTGCCATCCCTGAGTAAGAAAGCACAACACCAAGCACGGAATGTACGAGCTCCTGATTACATGCTCAAACAGAATTTCTGAGGGCTTGAGACGCGTGGACGACACGTTCCCCGCTCAATTCTTTCCCTAGGGTTCCAGAATATACATATAATGTTACATAGTAAAGCCTACTTATAGAGCATACGTCTCTCTCTGTCTCTGTTTATATATATATATACATACACATATACATCAAACATGGATTTGCATGCCTATGCAAGTATAGATACGCACATGCTCACACACACACATATACATATATATATATGTATGTATATATAGAGAGAGAGAGAGACTTCGGGACCCAAAGTAGGTAGCCCCAGCGTTGACACCCCCACACTAGTCTGTCCGCTGAACATCCGCATCAAGTTGAGCTGCAACATATGGCAGTTTCCCTAAATAGGGGGAACCTAACAAGGGTCTCCCTAATCTTGGGAAGATTCATACGTTGCTTGCTGTTTTGAACAACCTGAGACCTGTTTGTCTTCAAGGAAGGGGAGTTGGGTTGTCGCTCGCATGGGATTATCATGATTGTTATTCCCATTTTTATTACTACTATTATTACCTCTATTATCACGTTTACTACTACTATTACTATTGCGTCACCCACAATCATGATGAGAGGGCTTGTTCCAGCAGCTTGCAACCCTAGACCTTATACCTGGACTCTGAACTGCAAATCAAAACCCTATATCCCAAGACGTAACCTCAAACCATAGTATATATATATATGTATACATACCTGATAGATTCTTATCCCATGCGGCGATGATGCCTGCCATGGCAGATGCAAGAAGCAGAGAGAGACTCAGCATCAGAGGGTTTTTGGGCTGTAGGGTGAGATGGGATTGTTCCTCATTTCCCTTTGCTTCCTCGTGCCCAGTGGTCATATACTTCGACCAAGCATATGCCACCATATCCTCCAGCCATGTGACCAAAATCCCAAGAACCACATTATTGAACACGTAGATCCTCTTGGTTTGATGTCAGGGCAGGCTGTAGAGTCCGAATTTCCGTCAATGCCCCACTAATGGTCGAGTACTCTCCCTAAACAGGGAGACCCCAATATATGAGCTACAGCTATAGTCTAAACTTTTTAAAGGGGGGTATGTAAGGGATAATTCTAGGGACTACTACAGGGGTGATTGAGGGGGATACTAGGAATTTAGGTCATGGCTATATAAACCCCAAAATACTCTAGACTCATGGTAGGGATCCACCCAAAACCTACCCCTATGTTTGGGAAACTCCCACCCAGACCCCTGGGAGGATCTAAAAATTAGATCCCCTATATAAAGCCACAAAGACCCTATATGATCCCTATATAATTCCCTATAGTCTTCTAGAAGATCTAATTTTTAGATCCCTCTGGCGGTCTGGCGCAGTTGGAACGCGGGGCAACCTTGCACTGAAGCCCGGTCGAAGGCAAAATCCTCATGGGCCTTAAGTTTGAAGCCTTCAACCCTAAGGTTTAGGGTTTAGGGGTTTAGGGTTGAGGGGTTCAGGGTTTAGGGGTCTAGGGTTTAGGGTAAGCCCTGAACCCCAAACACTATAAATCTTAGTTCTCATATATAGCCCTAAGGGTCCAAGCACTCAATAATCATGTACTTCCCTAAAACTTTGTTCTGTTACTAGTACCCGGTCCCAAGTACCCAATGATTGGTACCTGAGAACGGAGCGTAAGGGAGCAAAGGTTCCACGCCTTGGACACTTGCTTCCCGGAGAGAATCTTGGTTTGCTCAATGGTAGATCGGTGGGGCTTGCAAAATTGGAGATTGATTTTGTAGGACTTCTTTTTTTTGTAAGGTTATTCGTACTTGGGAGTATAATCATGAAGAACTTTGTTAGGAAATGGGTATTTGTTTTCTAATCGTTTCCTGTGCTTGCCTGTCGCCTCGTTCCACAAGCAACCCCCGCACACACATATACTGTTAATGCATCATTGAAGAGTAATACCCCGAAGCATTTTAAACTAGAACGTCCCCGCTGGGGGGTTATCGAGCTCCTAAGCACCAAGCCTTGAACACGATCGAACAGATAAGGGTCTTCCTTAAACCCTAAACCCTAAAACCTTAACCCTAAACCCTAAACAGATAAGGATCTTCCCTGGATGTAGATGCCATCTCAGTGGATGCAGCTTGTGTCAAGGAGGCGGCTGCCATCTTTCGCTTGCATGGCTTCGTTGTGCTGCGCAGAGCTTTGACACAGCACGAGGTTGAGGATTGTCAAAAGTCTGGTCCCATATAGATGCTCGTTCATAACCCTAAGAGTCCAACTGGTCACATAAGCGGGTTTTGTACCTGTAGACATTCAGACTCCAGTATTTGGCTAGCATTTGGGAGTGGGATCTGAGTATTTTGGACACTTGAACCCCAGGATACAACCCCGAACACTTTGCAAGCCCTAAACCCTAAGCCCCATACCTACAACCTAAACCCAAATGCTTACGACAATCCTTCAGGTAGATGACGTCTACCAAGCTTGCGCCCGCCTGCATGAGAACGTACGGCAGGTGGACCCTGATGGCATGGGAAACCGAAACCCACAGAGGTGAGGGTTCAGGGTTTATGGTTTAGGGCTTGGTTCAGGGGTTTAGGGTTTTGGGGTTGAGGGGTTTAGGGGTTTAGGGTTTAAAGATCTGACCCGCCAAGCCGTGGCCATTAACTTCCGACCTCCTGACGGGTAGTCTAATTCAGACTCTATATAGTGGTTGCCTCACGCGATACCGCTGGGGGCAGCTCATTGACAAGGACGCGCTTTATACCTTTTTGCGGTATGGGATGCCTTATAGCTAAGTAAAAAGGGATTTTTTCTTCCTAGGGCAATGTTGGCTGAGTTAACCCCAAACCCTAACCCATAATAGCCACCAAGAGGTACTCCATGGGAAGCTTGGCGCCATCAAGAAGCTGTATGCACCTTACCGCTTTTCGGCATCTCCTGACCCAGGACAAAGTCTCAAATGAGTAGTATTTTTAATATACTATGGTACCCAATATAGAGTAAGATTATAGCCTCCTTTTGGGTATAGCATTTTATATAAGGAATATAATCTTACTAGGTTCAACCACCCAAAAAAAACGGCTACTCAAATGGCGGGCAGATCCTGCACCCCTAGGTTAAGGGTTTAAGCTTACCTTGGGCTTTGGGCTGAATTGCTAAGAATGAGAATCCAATAGAAAAGAAAATGGAGACATGAAAGCTGGGATGATATAGGGCTTTTGGGCTGTAGGTTTAGGTAGGTTTATTAAGAACCGCCAGTATTATCAATGATAGCAACCCTTAGAGATGGTTGTAACTCTTTTTTTTTTGCCTAGGTGCCAAGCTAGTTTAGGGTCTGGGGTCCACGCAGCAACATGACGAGTCACTTCCTTTTCCAGGGCATTCACGGAGTCATGTTTGGGTCATAGTTTCAGCTTGTCCGATGGCTGTGTGCGCAGCGTAACGATGCTAAGTCCCATTTTTTTGTGGCGTGTAATTCTTTTGTTTTAGGGCCGGGGTTCTGAAATCAGAGACTTGACTTGGAATCCCTGCCTCTGCATTGCAAAGCGTTACAAAAAACATGGAGGACCTTCTGAAATTCTTAAGTACCAAGCCCATCCTTCAAGCGCCCCCTTAAGCCTCCGTTAGCCTGGCTGAAGCTTTCCGAATAAGTGTGTATCCTCAAACCTTTGCTCAGTAGTAGTGGGCCGACTATGAGCCATGGCCTTTGGAAAAGCCCTGTTATTAGGATCTATTCGGCCCTAATTCTTAGGGTTTACGCTGGATACAAGTATGGCGGCAACAATAGTAATGAGAATGAAGCAGCAGTAGTAGCGGCTGTGGTGGTAGTGGTAGTGGTAGTGGTAGCGGTAGCGGTAGCGGTAGGGGTAGGGAAGGGTTTGGGTAGGGGTAAGTGGTAGTGGTAGTAGTAGGGATAGCAGTGGTAGTAGAAGTAGAAGTAGAAGTAGTAGTAGTAGTAGTAGTAGGCGGAGGAGGAGGATGAAGAAGTAATAGGAACAGATAAAAAAGTGTAGCAAATTCAATGGTAATAGTGTGAAACTGATAGTCGACTCTACGTTGAAGTTGCTCTTGGAAGGAAAAGGTCCTCAACCTACTGAACGAGATCTTCGAACGCGGCTTCTTGATTTCTGGAACGGGCGGCGACTATTGCACGGGAGACCTGACTGCTCTTGGAAAAGTTTAGGGCTTAGGGCTTCGAGTTTAGGGTTTAGGGCTTGGAGTTTAGGGCCTTTCGGTTTAGGATTGAGGTTTAGAGTTTAGGGTCGGGATAGAAGGCTTATAAAGTTTAGAGTTTAGAGCCTAGAATTTAGGGTATTGGGCGGAGGGATTGCTGTTTACAGCGTGCTTTTGGATCTCAATGCGGTTTGCTTCAACCTTGTTGAAACTTGACCTCTTCTGTTTGTCCCTCGGAGCGGAGGACATACCTGGGAGTTTCAGAAGCTTCATTCTGACATGCGGCCGGCACGGCCCTTGAAACTCCGGAGCTAGGTTGGTAAAGGCCTTACTGTTTTTTGTCATAACTTACTGGCGGTTAGTAGGGAATATGAGAATATATTATATAAGGATTATATAGGGATAATATTCCCTTATTCCCTACTACCAACCAGTAACATAAGATGCAAAGAACTGTGTTCAGGTTTGGACCCCAAAGGTTCGTATTCAGGAGTCAGCAGGTCGTAAGAGCAGTGCGTGTGAAGGAGCTGTGTACTTTTCAGGCCCCTGATTTTGCAGACTGCGCTCCATACGACCCGCAACCCTGATACCCTAAACCCTAAAACCCAAAACCACACAGTCCCAAACCCTGAAACCCTAAACTCTGAAGCCCTGCAATCCCATACCTCAAAAGTTTCTGAACCGAAAGGAAAGGCAAGGGAAGCAGCAAGAGCAAGATGAAGGATGCTCCGGTGCATGACAAGGATCTGAAGTCCATTTTCAAAATCGGGTTTAGGTCAGGATGGGCCCGCGCCCGCTACATTATATATATATATTTATACAGACATGTAGTGTATATATATATATATGTATAACAGTTGCCACAAGAGGTAATGGTACTCATATTATTGTAGGGCCCCTATATACTCCTAGTATACCTGGCTGGCGGGAGCCTCAGAAAGTTTAGGATTTCGGGTGTAGGTATTTGGCTTGCCAATTTTTGTCGGGTTTGGGGTTTAGGGTTCAGTGTTTAGGGTTCCCAGACCAGGTGCAGAGAATGCGTTTTCAGCCTTTGTTCTTCTTTTCGATGCTGGGTCTGGCGTGAGTATGGCAATCACCCGAGTCTGGTAAACCCTAAACGCCTAAACCCTAATCCCTAAACCCTAAAGCCTAATCCCTAGACCCTAATCCCTAAACCCTAATCCCTTAACCCTAAACCCTAATCCCTGAAAACCTAAACCCTAATCCAGAGACACTAAACCCTAATCCAGAGACACTAAACCCTAATCCAGAAACCCTAAACCCTAATCCAGAAACCCTAAACCCTAATCCAGAGACACTAAACCCTAATCCAGAGACACTAAACCCTAATCCAGAAACCCTAAACCCTAATCCAAAAACCCTAAACCCGAATCCAGAGACACTAAACCCTAATCCAGAGACACTAACCCTAATCCCTAAACCCTAATGCAGAGACCTTAAACCCTAATCCAGAAACCCTAAACCCTAATCCAGAGACCCTAAACCCTAATCCAGAGACACTAAACCCTAATCCAGAGACCCTAAACCCTAATCCAGAGACACTAAACCCTAATCCAGAAACCCTAAACCCTAATCCAGAGACACTAAACCCTAATCCAGAGACACTAAACCCTAATCCCTAGTCTGGGGTCGAATAGGATTTAGGGCTTCTCTGGGTTTATGGGGATGCTCCTCAGAGCGGCCTCCACGCTTTAGGGTTAGGGTTTAGGGTTTAGGGTTTAGGTTTAGGGTGGCCATTTACAAAGACCCGCGCAGAGCGAAACACACCGAGGAGTGCAAGAACAGAATTGAGACGACATGTTTCCTAATGGTGAGCTAAACCCCAGACCGTAAGATCTATTGAGAAACAGGTATGGTATGTATTGTGTCCTGGATCTCTAGTCCTTGAAACCTAGAGGCCCTTTGGCCTACACATGGGTCAAAGTTCCTTGGCCTAATGTCAACTATAGTCTAGTCTCCTTGAAGGGGGGATGGTATAGGTTTAGGGTTTAGGTCCTAACTCCTTGAATGGGGTTATGTAGGGGATTATATGGGGGAGTATTACGGGGGTGATGAAGGGGGATGCTAGAAGTTTAGACTGTAGCTCATGTACCTGTATGCTACCTACAACCGAGGAACCCACTATGTAGGTCGCCGGAGTTTCTCTGGTCAGATATCTGGCTAATTAAGCCCAATCTCTTCACCGCACACCAAGAACCCTAAGCCCGAAACCTAGCACCTGAATCCCCAAACCCACCGTAAACAACGCAAGCCCTGACCTCTACACCACCTAATTAAGCCTTAAACGCACAACCTACAAAAACTGCTTTTGGCCAGGATCATCCTCCTATGATTTGCGTAAACTTCCTTGTCCAAGACCTGACGGCCTACAACGGCCCCATGAGGCAGTCATTTAATGTAGACCCATGATTAATAAACCCCCTCCTTTGAAGGACCTAAATATTGGGATCCCTATGATAATCCCTATGAATGGGAGTGGGTTTATTAATCGGGGGTCCGGGCTAGGCATGTTTAGGCTTTAGGGTGTAGAGTTTGACTTAAAGTGCAGGGTTTGTTGTTTGGGTTGTGGGTTGTAGGCTTTACAGTGTAATGTGTATGGCATAGAGCTTAGGGTTTGGGGTGAATTCTTTGAGTTCTTCTGACAAGAAAGGCGTACTCCTAGTGGCCCTAGGGTTTAAAAAGAGATTGGTTTAGGGCTGCTGATGAAACTACGTTCGAGGTCAAGGTGCTAAAGAGTTTACAGCTGATGCTTTGAGAACTTGGCCCATATCCTCAAGACCCCTAAGCCCTATGAGCTATAAGACGTCACCCCACGAACCTTAGACCTTTAAACCCTCAACCCCGAACCCTAAACCTTTGTCTGAATCCCTTCAAATCCATGTTAGAAGGCGGGAAGCGCCCCTGACATTCATCAGACATTGGGGGTTCAAGGATCCTACCTTAATCTATGCAGTTTAGGATTGAAGGTTCAAGGTTAATGGTCAGGGTTGAGGGTGATAATTGCTCAGATACTTAAACGCCTGAAAGAGCAGCGAAGCCTTCAAGAAGCCCTTCTGTAACATGCAAGCATACCTAGGCGAAGTTAAAGGAAGTGAAAGGAAGGTTCCTCTCAGCTCTCTCTCTCTCTCTCTCTATATTGTGCATCTATGTAGGTGTGTTCCTTATGCTAAGAGCCGTTCTTGGGCGTGTATACATGCGGACCGTGACCCCGAGAAATGCTCCAATAGAGCCACACTTCTCGGAGGCTCATGGGCACTGAGAAGAGAAGTGGGGCTATAAGTGTCCTAATCTCGGTCATTACCCATGTATCTACAGTTTGCTGTTTCTGGCCCCGCTCATAGCGACCCATGTGCCTCTGGCTTCAAGAGGGATCTTCTCAATGCCTTGCAATCCAACAGGGGTTCTTACGGGCACCTTCACGTACCACGGCTACTAGAACGACGAGCATTACACTATTTTTCTTACTAGTACGAGGGTTTTTTCTACTATTATTATAAGTGTGATTACGACTACTATTGGTACTGTCAGTAGCAAGAAAGTATTTCCCACAACAGTTCCTATAGTGACTATTATCGGGTGTCCTTGCATCCCCTACGTTTCTTGCTAGTATTTTGTGTCACCACCCCATTTGAGCTATAGTCTGAACTCCTTTAAGGTGGTTATATAGGGGATTATATAGGGGACTGCTATAGGGGTTATCCAGGGGGATACTAGGAGTTTAGACTATAGCTCATCTGAAGCGGGCCAGCCCTCCAAATCTTCCGTACAGACCACCTGCTGGCGCGCCAGGATTGTGCCGTGGAAGGAGATGGCGACATACTGCCAGGAGGGATTCTCAGATTGAGGTTTAGAGTTTAGAGTTTAGGGTTTAGGGCTTAGGGTTTAGGGCTTAGGGCTTAGGGTTTAGGGTATAGGGTGCAGGGTTTAGGGTTTGGGAGATCTCACCCTAAGGGTCCAAGTACCTCAATAATATGGCTTTGGGGTACCTGAGACCCCAATATTTGGGTACTTGGACCGTTAATTAGGGTCACAAAAAATTAGGAGAGGGGATGGAGTTTAGGGTACACGGCTTGGAGTGTGCACAGATCAAAGACTTAACTTTTTCTGGATTTTAGTTTGCAGTTCACGATGCGCGATTCCTTGCATGAATCTTGTGCAACACACAGCAAGCTTTGTTACAATTTGTTATTAGTTTCAACCCTTTTCCGGTGTGTGGTCCTTTTTATACACAATACCCGGATCCTCCAAGAAGTTTGTACCTTGAGGGCAGTTCGCCAAGATGGTATTTTAGAGTTTCGGATTCACTTGTCAAAGCATGCCCCACAGCCTTCTAATCTTAGATGCTTGCTATGACGGCAAAGGACCCGTCTCTAGAGAAAACTGATCTCAGAGGAAGGGTCAAAATTCATCATCAGGGCAATTGAGTAGTATTTCATTTGGGGATACTACGTACCCAACATAGAGTAAGAATATATCCTCCTGTTGGGTATAGTATTTTATATAAGGAATATTATCTTACTAGGTTCAACCACCAAAAAAGCACGACTCAATTGTGCAGCCTTCACTTTGCCACACTCCACAAGGAGGGAAGGAGGTGGAGAAGCAGCTGACATCAGGAATGTGCGGGGTTCTTTCCTTCACATGAGCCATAGTCTAAATTCCTCGCGCAGCCTTCGCCAAGTGCCCGGAGTCAGGGTCGTGGCATGGGTTATCACATCGGCCGAGGGTCAAAATCACTGGCATGCGCAGTATTTCGGCCTCTTCAAACATACTTGAGGGGTCCTGGGATGAGGC
>CAJNIZ010000081.1:114147-128895 GCA_905231905.1 Symbiodinium pilosum | reverse complement strand
TAGGTGCCGTATTATAATAGGGTTCCCAAAAAGGTACCATAATTTTGACAACCACCCATATCCCGTTGAAAAGGAGGTGACCTTCGGCCACTCCCAAGACTCGGTGCCAAACGCTGGTGGAGGAGCTATGCAGGCGGCTTGGGGTAAAAGGACGGAAATGTGGCACCAACACAGGGCACCGTATAATCAAGTGGTTGGGTTTAGGGTTTAGAGTCTGGGGTCAGGGTTGAGCGTTTAGGGTCCAGGGTTTAGGGTTGAGGGTGTCGGGTTGGGCCCCAAAGAGGGATCTCCAGCAATATATTGGAAATATTGTGATATACGCCTTTGATCCTCCTTTTTCTCAACACTCTGAGGGTTTAGCGATCGTGTTGTGTGAAACCTATGCAGCTTCCTTTCTGAATGGACAGTTGTTTCTATCGGGCCTCTTGGGGGTGGGGTTAGTTTTCGGCATGGTAAACCCTAAACCCTAAAGACCCCTAGGAAAACTTTCGCTTTAAACCCTAAACCCTCAAACCTTGAATCCTAAACCCTAAAATCCCTAAACCCTGAAATCCTCAAACCCTCAAACCTTGAAAGTCATGTCAAGGCGCCCCGGGATTGCCTTAGGCTCGGCGATGGACTCTGCGCAGTTGCCTGGCAACAGGGAGTATCAGGGGTTTAGGGTCTAGGGGTTTAGGGTTCAGGGTTTAGGGTGTAGGGTTGAGGGTTGTAGGGTTGAGGGCTTAGGGATATTAGAGGGCTCATCTGGGTTATATGCAGATTTATAGGGTTGCAATTTACATAGGTTTTGAGATTTTGGAATGTTCTTGCAAGCGCTATTGTTCACATTATATACTCAGCCCGACAAGGAATACACCATGTACTTGGACTCTACACCCTAAACCCTAAGCTCTAAACCCTGAACGTATGGGGAAAAATGACCTTGCCTTACTTGTTTGATGGGTTCTGGGCCAATATCTTACCTGCGCGATGTCCAGGTGATTACTACACCCTTTGCCTTAAAAGACTAAACCTAGATTATGGAAACAGACAGGAGGATAGGAGTTTGGGTGGCTGGTCAGAGCGATGCTGGATGAGAAAAGCCGTGAGGGATCCGGGAGAGATGTTAGGGTCAGGTCTTTTTAGGTTTGCCCTAAGGGTCCAAGGACACAAATAATAGGGTTTTAGGGCCCAAATACCATAATATTGGCCAACAACCCTACTATTTGGGTCTTTGGACCGGGTTTAAGGTCTGGGGTGTGGGGTTTGCGGCTTAGGGTTTGGGATGTATGAGGCCTAGGGTGAAAAGTTGAAGCTTTAGGGTTTGGGGCTATCAAAATCCAACTCAAGAAGCCAGATTGCAGGGGCGCCCTATATCTTCCAGCTCAGAGGCAGGGAGAAGTTTGTTTGTTTGGATTGCTGTTAAGGTGGTTAACTTAAGATACCAGATTATGGGTATATAGTACACACCGGGGAGTTACTTATTTCAGTAACTAATTTCAGAAGATTCCGTAACCCCCTGAACACTAAAACCGTAAAACTCTAAACCCTAATTCCTAACCCTAAACCCGAATCCCCCCAAAACAGCCCAGTTATGTTGAGTTGTTCTTTGCCTAAGCAGCTGAAGCTTACAGAGGAGCCAGGGCTTAGGAGTTTTGAGTTTTAGAGGGCTTAGGGTTTTAGGGTTTCAGGGTTTAGGGTTTCAGGGCGTAGGGTGCAGGGTTCAGGGTTTCAGGGCGTAGGGTTTAGGGTTTAGGGTTCAGGGTTTTTGGTTGAGGGATTTGGGTGTAGTTCAGAATTTCTTCCGAAACACGTACATTGCCATTGCAAGGTGCAGGTTTGATTGCGATTTGCGAGTTTACATGGGACATGACCGGACATGTTAAGTAATTGGGGTTGAGTTTCCATGGCAAGAGGTTTACGGTTTAGGGTATGCACTGGAGGCGTATGCGCTTATCATCATTTGGCTAGCAGACATCCGATGGTTTACTATCATGCATACTTTCCGTAGCACCCCCTTTTGCATAGAGCATTTCTGGAGCTTCTCAACATTAACCCCAAAGTCTCCTTCATAGGGGCCAACCCACTCCACACTCATTATGTAATTGCCTCATATACCCAGGGTCCCCAGAGGGCCCCTTAATTTGAAAAGCCTCCAGAATCCGCAGCTCCAAATCCTAGATCTGAATGTGTTGATATCAAACTTAAGCCCTACCCGTCACAGCCTACACCTCAAATCCTGCCTGAATCCTAAACTCGAAATTAGCAAGCTCTAATGAGTCCACCCAGGATTCAAGAGCCCTAAACTCTAAACCCTAAACCTCGTACTGCATGTGAGCACAATGGGTTATGTCCTGCCGCTGCATAGCCATGGCCAGAAACCACAGGTCTAACAAAGGATGGCCTCAGCGCCCAGGCCAAGAAGGTGAAGGCTCTTTGGGATTTAGGTTTGGGGTTCAGGGTCTAGGGTGCAGGATTTAGGATCTAGGGTTTGGTAGCTAGAGTTGGGGTATCTAAGCATGAGACGTATAACCCAGTCTAGATTACGCATAATCCGACCTTTTACGTCGTTCTTTTGCAAGACCTATAATGATCGAACAATGGCTGAAACCAAGCACAGACACGACACGCCACAAGAAAAGCTAACCACCTGCAGGTGACGTGGACTCCTGTAGAATCTCGTTCAATCACGGGCCCAGCTAATTGAAGACGTATAGCCAATCCTTTCGAGAAAAGACGTTTCACAGCAAAGGGGCTGGGACTGTCACCTTCCCGAAAAATTCCAGTTCGTGATCAGGTTGTCTGGAGACTCTGCCTAAACGCCACTTCCGACCAATCCCCACTTGCCTCCTATGCGCGCCATGAGAGCCATTGTCTAAACTCCTAGTATCCCTCTTAATAACCCCTATACTACGTACTGCCCTATATAATCCCCTCTGTAACCCCTTTTAATGAGCTTAAACCCTAAACCCTAAACCCTCTGTATCCCCATAAAATCCCCTATATACACCCCCTTTAAGGAGTTTAGACTATAGCTCATGAGGAGCCTGAGCCCCGCTAAACCCTAAATCCTACACCCTAACTCCTATATCCTAAACCCTAAACCCTAAATCCTAAACTACCCTAAACCCTCTATCCTAAACCCCAAATTGTTGCATAGGGACTTCTATGCCTCGCTGAGAAGCCTTGTTCCTACCATCACAAGGCTTACCTTTGGTTAGCTGTGAATGAAGGAATGAATGAAAAGAACATGGAAACTACATGAAACTACTATAATGGGTTACATAGAGACTACCATTTATGACCCCGGTTTCAATTTGATCTTGCATTTTCTATTCCATTTGATTCTCCACTTTCTTATTAGTTGTATATTTAGATCCCGAAACCCTCAACCTACCATCAAGCGGCTGGCCCTGGGTTTCTATAGAGGCACAATCTGCGGCTCATGACTGGGTTGAGGACTTCGAGGATCTGAAGATTATGGTTTTAAGTTTTTTGGCTTTAAGCCTTAAGGGTTTGGCTTTAGGGTAAAGACGTTGCGGTTTAGGCTTCAGTTGTGGCCCAGGCTTTTGGGTTTAGGCTTTAAGGCTAGGGTTTCAGCCTTAGGTGTTAGAGCTTTCCATTAACAAGACAAAGCGATGAGTCCAACAACATTGTTGGTCAATGCCAGTCCATATGGGGGTTTCCCAAAATTAAGGGTACCATTTTGGGGGGTCCCCATAAAAAGGACCATAATATATTGGGGTCTATGGGGTACCCTAATTTTGGGAAACTACCATATAACCCTGAGGCTCCAAGTACCAAAAAGACAACTGGCAGTTGACAGACCATATTCTCTACCTGCCCTGGAGCGCGGATCCAAAACACACAGAAGTTCAGCTACTCGTCGGGATCATCGCAAGCAACATGCAAAAAAAAACGGTGTTTTGACATCCCTCATCACCCGCATGCTCAGGACATGCTTCCAGAACAGTACATGTCCACTCCCAGGGCTTTCAATAGACTATTTCTTGATGCCTTGTTGGGCAACATGCGTCGAACACACACACACACACACACACCCGCACACACACACACACACACGTGCAAACACACACACACACACACACACCCGCGCGAACACACACACACACACACACACACATACATGGGTAGGAACACTCCCCACGCAAGCCTCTGAACTTGTTGGTTCTTATAGTCACAGAATAACATATTCCCATTTTCACTACTATCCCTAAACCCAAAACCCTACAGTATAGTTCCTTAGTAATCCCAAAATAAACCTATTCCAATATTCCCTGCTAACCCCCAGTAAGTGAACCCCGGTAAGCACGAGGACCACGCCGGTTGCTGTAGACGAGAGCGGTGGCGTGGCAGGCCGGACCAGGTCAGCCCTTGTTCTCTACAGGGTTTAGAGTTCAGGATTTAGGGGTTAGGGTTTTTAGGGAAGGGTATAGCTCATGGCGTTTAGGCTTTTTGGGGGTTTTGGGTGTTTAGAGCTTTCTAGGGCTGACCTTTGGGTGGATGGTTAGGTGTTTTAGGTGTAAGGTTGTATGATTTGCACGGATGAGCATTTCGGAAAACATGTGTTTGTAGGCACCTGCGCCCCACCTTGCGGAGGTTGATGATGGGATTTCAGGCTGGATAGCTAGCACAACAAGCAACCAGTTGCAACACGATTTATGGGATTTGACACAAACCTTCCAAAGCAACACATCAAAAGTTAACCCTGCAGGCAAACAGCACAGGCGTTCGAAGGTAGCACGCCAGGTTCATCCATGCACCTAAACCATACGCGGAAGTCAAAGAGTGTCCCAGGTGGATACTGATGAGGTGGATACCCTTCAAGGAAGCCTATGACAGGCTTACATACACCTCATGCAAGTGCATTACCCTTGTACAACATTCTATGAGCCTTCTGTGGAGATATTCACGTGCTGGCTACCCATCTGGAACTGTTCTTGAAATATCTTGAACATATCCCTGCATATCTTTATGTATCCCTACCCTCATATCCTAAACCCTAAGTCAAATATACCCCTCGCATACACGCTTCGAAGAAATCAGATCTCCCATGGATTTTCTTTTCACCTTCACCCACGCAAGCTTACCCCTAGAAGGCCATGGAGATCCACTGACCATGCGGTAGTTTCCCAGAATGGGGACACCCCAAAAAACCTAAACCCTAAATGACCCAAACCCCCAGGGTGACTGGGCTTCCATGGCAAGGGGTTGTTTGGGTTCAGGGTTTGGGGTGGTGGGTTCAGAGTGGCCCTTAACCCTAAACCCTACGGGTCTATACCGCTTTTTGAATTGACATTCTCGCGCCTAAATCCTAAACGAATAAGGGATTTTGGTAACCCCAATCCCCAAAAAATAGGACCCTAAGGCCATCATATGACAGTCGCAGGGTCCTAGTTTTGGGGGTTGGGGTTACCAAAATCTTCTTATTTTCGCCCAACACCGCATCGACCACTCTGAAACCCTGAACTCGAAGCCCTCATGCAACACCAGCGCAAACTTGCTGGACTGTTTTTGGGTTGGTTGGGCACAGTAAGATTATATTTCAACAAATAGTATACCCCAAGGGAGGACATAACCCTACATCAGTTACCATATTATCTCCAACAAAACACATGACTAAACAGCACGACCCACTGGGATTCGGGCACGGGCTCTCGACAGAGTGGGCAGCTGGGATTTCGCTCCAGCCACGGACCTCTAGGCTGCGCTTTGGGGCCTCTACCAGGACCCTCCTTGTACCCTCAATTGGGGATATATGGTCCCTAATTGTAGGTACTTAGGCCCTAATAGAGGGTAGGAGGAGGGTCTAGGTATGTACCACGAGCCTCGCACTTAATCTGTAAAACACCAAAGCCCGGAATCCCATAAACTTTATTACAATCTAAGAGTGCTCAGAAAATTCGACTGCTACTGCTACTGTTGCGACCGCCGCCAGTACTGCCCCCACTACTGCTGCTACCGCTCCTACTACTGCTGTTCCTCTTGCCTTGGAGTGATAACAAAAAAAGGACGGCGGACGGCTATCAATCTGAAGTGCTTCATGTCTGAGAACTCTGGAAGCCAAAGGGCCTAGTGACCTACGTAGGTTCCTGGTTATAATGAGTGTCAACCTGTATAGCACGGAGTGGGGAACAATAACCCACTATTGATGCAACTGGCCTTCGAGGGAAAGGCTGGCATACAAGCATGGCGCGATTGAATTCCTACATGATTCCTATGCGAGTTTGGGGCTCTCGATATAGAACTTACATAAGCCAAGCACATAGGGATTCCACGATGTGCCCTCAGAACTCTAAGAAAACCTTACGATCCTCTAACATGCTCAAGGTTGACAACCCTTTGTGAGGACCATCACTCCATCAAGTTTGAAAGCTTCAGCCCTGAACCCTGAATCTGCAATTACGTTGCACAGCTGATTCTCTAAATGCTGAGGGCAAGGCGTATGCATTTTGCATGAAAGTAGGATCCTCGGCGCCCCCCGGTTTCTGGCAATTAGGTTGCCCTGGAAACCCAAAGACCTAAGCAGCAGGCTACCGGTTAAGTAATACTAGCCTGCACCTGTGGATTCATCTACTGCGCGCCTGGGCCGCCTCAAGTAAATTCAATTCAGGACACTGGTTTCTAATCATGGTGAATCCAACGGGGACCTAGGGGGTAGTATTGAGAAGTATAGAGGGGGTCGGAGAACTCATGATGTATACCTAAACCCCCAAAGTAGTTAAAATAATGGCCTAAATCCCCTAAATATTGCCCAAAAGGGCATTATTCTACATACTTTGGGGGTCCAGGTAGGGACTAGGGACAGCAGATGTCCACTAAGGAGGCTTCAGGCTCCCGATATCTCGAAAATGCACGCGAGCTAGGGTTTGGAGTTTAATGTAGACCCCTTACTAATAGACCCCCCCCGTAATAGGGATCCTAGTATGGGTCCACATTTACCGCTAAACCCTAAACCCTAGGCCCTAAGCAGTAGTTTCCATTGTCTTTTCACCTTTGAGCTTAGCATGCAAGTAGAAGCGTAGTTGAAGTCATCGCTTTACTACTCGACTCCAAATTCCGATATACATGCGAACCCTTAACTCCACAGCCCAAGAAAGATCAAGCTAGACTGATGAGAGGGTTGTGGTAACACAAGCCCCCACACTTGAGGCCCGGTATCGTCGTATGATAGCTGCAGGGTCCTAACTTCCAGGGTTGCCTTTGTCGAAGCCCTCCTACTGCTGTAGACCTTACCAGGCCAGTCAGCAACCCGTCATCTCCCGTACATCCGACTTTGATCTCAAGCCTCCATGAGTCCAGAGAGAGAAAATCATGTCAAGCAGGATGAGCCCTAGACCCTGAACCGCAAAACTCCTGAACCCTAAGCCCCTAAACCCTGTATCCACATTATGGTGACTTAAGTTCCGTAAAAGGCAACCTAGAAGATCCGAAGAGTGTTTTTTTTTCTGAGGAGCCTCCACTGCCTTTCTTTCCGGGGTTCTCAAAATTAGGGGGTCTCTCTTGAGCTCCCCATATTTAGGGAAGCTATCATTTTGCGATTCAAGGATACAGGGCTTGGGCACCACATTCGTCCTGGCAAAGTACTGGATAATTCACAGATGGAAGAAAGCCCTTTGGGGGCCAAATTTCCAGACAAGCCAGCATTGGAGCTGAGGACTTGTGATGTCGACTAGTTCACGAAGCAGGCTATTTGGCTGTCTCATCCCGTACCAACCCTACACACCCCCAAGGACAAGAACCACAAAATAAAGAAAGTGATAGTTTGGGATCCAGAGGTTTCAGAGGTTTGGGGTTCAAACCTTGAACACTAAAACCTAAACCCTGGCTCCCAAATCGAAGACCCAAATCCCAAATCCTATGCCCCAAACCCTAGACCCTAAACCCGGAATCCAAGGATAAAAGCTGCCAAACTGCCGCAGCCCCGTGTCTGGCAGGGTAACATCACAACCTGCGGGTTTGATAGGGTTTATAGGTTTATAGGTTTTCGTTAACGGAGCAAAGTAGAAAGGATTTCAGATAAAGGAGCATCTGAAATGGAAGCTATTCTATTGGGGATCCTAAACCCTAAACCCTAAACCCTAAACCCCAAAAGCCATAGTGCCTCCGTTACGAGTACTACTCACCTCATCCTCCTTTTGGGGGGTTTAGGGTTTAGTGCTTGGGGGATATAAAGCCTACTGTCGGTAATATAGGTTCTTATAGGTATATAAGATGCGTAGGAGCCGCAATCGATATTTCTTAGGTGATTTCTAGACATATGTTGATAGTCAAGGAATAAATTGGGGACTAAACCCTAAACCCAAGGGGACCCCTGTCCACCCTCAATGGCCCCTCAGGCCTTGGGTATCCCTGGGTGACACTGACACAGAGTTTAGGGCTTAGGGTTCAGGCTGCAAGGCTTCCTAGGAATGTTCTTTGATCCAGGCTCTAAGGTTTTAGGGTCAAAGCTTAGGGCTTGGATTAAAGGCTGGAATTCCGGGGGGTTGGGATTTAAGGTTTAGTACATGTCCTGGGGATCGCATCCTTTGGACTCAAAGGGGTTAGTCGTGTGAGAGTTTTAGGATTCCCGAAAGTATGGGGTTCCTGGAAACGGGGATCCTATATCTTTCATGAATAAGGCTTACGCCAACTGAATTGCACTTCTTCATGGCGAGGATGGGGATCCGTAGAAATCATGTCTCCTTGGTTGCAATCTAGTTGCGGGGCACAGTATACGATGCTGCTCAAAGGATGACAAGAGACCGCACATGCCACCCCAACATGGCCCTGCTGACACTACAATCTTTGTCTGTGGAGCCTGTAGTTGTTGTGTTCCATGTTGGCTTTCGGGAGGGAAAATACTCCTAATGTGGCCGACAGCTGTACGAATGCACTCTGTTGAGGCTGCAGGCTATGTAGCCCTAAGGGTCCAAGTACCTAAGCGTCATGTACTTGCAGGAAAATATCGCATCATAACAGACAAAGCAGCCAACACACATCTGGTGCAATGTCGTTTTGGCTCTAACTTGCAAACTTGTACTACGAGTACGTGAAGCCTAAACCCCAAATCCTTCCCATGTTGCTTGCATGAACTCCCGGACGCTCAAAAACATGACCTGGAAAAGCCAAGACATCATGAAAGCTCCGAATCTTCCAAGAACCCTGCTGGTCAGTTCAGAAACGCGAATAATTGAGACCTGGCTATGTCACGGTTCGCAAATCCATGAAAGCTGAAGGCAAGAGAAAACAGCTACGAAGTGTCGATAACTCTATCAAATAGTCTATGACTATCTTTGCGCTGCAAACTTTGAACTAGTTAGCATATCACCCTCATTCCTCATCAAGACACTATATATTGTGGGATCATTCCCAAAGGACCAACATGCTCACCGATGCCGGAAATCGAAGCCCTAGACATCTGTAGGTCCTAAACTCTAGAATCTAGCTCCCCGAACTGGTAAGGTAACTCCGGAATCCTTTGGGCTTTAGGCCATAACGACATTGCTGAGGCCAGAGCCGTGTCCTCCTCCCTTCCCAACCAATCGCAGCAAATACTGCATTCAGCCTCTGGCACTGCTTTCACCTTGGCGTTTAGGAGTTTAGAGGTAAGGGTTTGGAGGATCCCCCCCACCTAATAGGAATATAAGAGGACCCTTAGGGTTTAGGGTTTAGGGTTTCGGGTCATCATCATCATGATCCCTTATTATAGTCTCTACTACTGGGTGGTGGGGTCTCACTAAGTTTAATGTTTGAAGCTAAGCCTTGGCCGTTTGATGATAGCATCACAACATTGAAGCACAGGGTCGGACATTCAGGCCAGCCATTCCTAAGGTCGTCCTAAAGGGGGTTCTAGGGGATATACAAGGTTATATAGGGATATGTCCCTGTACAAGAGGTTATAGGGGACAGAGAGAGAGAGAGAGAGAGATATATATATATATGTATATGTAAATGTATACGGGTATATATGGATGACCGACCGGCGTACAGAATAATATGCTTCTTGATGCGGTGGTAGACCCTCTTAGATGCCCCCAAAGAGTCAGGGATGCGGGGTTGACGCGATCAATTTCCATTTTCCCGAAACCTGGAGCGGGTACTTCTTGCTGGGGCCCCTTCCTTTCTGACAGGATATGGTAGTGCCTTATTAGAACCTGAAGCTGCAATCACCAGGGTTGACCACCGGTAGAATTTCCATCGGCTCTGGTTCATCATGAGTGGGAAGGGGGGTGGCCTGTTTGCGTGGAGTACGCAGAGCCCCTCATTTAGCTGCAGGGTAATGGCCGCCTGCTTGACACTTGACAAAGGCATGAATTGGGGAGACTCCAGAAGTATTCCTGTCCTGATCTGAAATCTGAAACTATTGGGTTTGTTGAGGGAAAATGGAAAAGAAAACGGAAACTACTATAATAGGTCCAAGCTTAGGCTTTTGGAAATGCCAATAGCACATGGGATCATATTTGTACTTGCTTTCAGGGGTTTGCTCATGATGTCTACATCCTTCTGCATGTCTGGGACCCCAAAACCCAAAACCCTAAACCCTAAACCCTCAGCCCTAAACCCTAAGCCCTAAACCCTAAGCCCTAAACCCTAAGCCCTAAGCCCTAGACCCCACATCTCGACATGACTGCAGTCGGCCAGATGGACCATGCGGTAATTTTGTATATTGGGGTTACGTAGGGATAAGGGTTTAGGGTTTAGGGTTTAGGGTTTTAGGGTTTTAGGGTTCAGGGTTTAATGTATTTTGGGGGCTACGTAGGGATAATGGAAAAGAAAATGGAAACTATAGGGATTATAGGGATTATATAGGGATTCTATTGGGGTTATGTAGGGATAATGGAAAAGAAAATGGAAACTACTATAATGAGGTTCTATAGGGCTTAGGGTTTATAAACCCTAAACCCTAAACACCAATTGACCTCAACCCGAAACCCTAAATCCTACCCTAAACCCTTAGTCCCTCCCGCAACAAGTCCCTCCAACTTCAGAGCCCTGTTTTAATCATTCGCTCAGGCCCCTATGAGCCATAGCCTAAACTTCTTGAAGGGGTCCCCCCTATCTATATACATATATACATATAGATGTATATATATATATGTATAGATAGGGGGGACTATTTTGGGTTTGGGGTTTAGGGTTTACGGTCTAAAGTCCTTAAAGGGGGTTATATAGGGGGTTATATAGCGGACTACTGTATGGGTTCTTAAGCGGGATACTCGGAGTTTAGAACTATGGCTCCTATGTCTTGCACATCTCTGCGCGTGTGGCTTAGGCTTCAGAACCCTAAGCTCTCCTAAGCCCCATAACTTGGGTACTGCCCCCACCCAGTAACAGTCTATGTTAGGGGTCCTATTAGGGGCTATATAAAACCGTATTATAGCTAAAATCCAACTATTACTGGGGGGGGCAGTACCCTTAACCATCAATCTGCGGCGCTGAACTCAGGTGCCTGAACCCTAAACAGAGGCCTCAAGCCCCGGACCCCAGTCCAAACCCAACGCAGGCGCAAAAATAAAACCTACACACTTCCCTGCATCATGACCCCTGCATATAAGCCCAAAGCCGTATGAACTCCTACAGAATCCCCGATTGCATGTTTATGGTCCTCTATTTCCCATGTAAGTCTCCAGTATTAAACCTAAATCCTAAACCGCAAAACTCCTAACTCCTAAGCCCGGAACCCTATAAGCCCCTATACTATACACCATCGAAGCCTAAACCCCTAAACCCTAAACCCCTGCATATATACATATATATATATAGAGAGAGTTCTATGATATACCCCTACATCATTTTCTCTAAACCCTGCACTAGACCCTAAACCCAAGCCTAAACCGTGAACCCTAAACCCAAGCCCTAAACCCTGGGCTCCGCACCAGCAGTGCTTCGAAGGCCGCCTGCTGCTGGGTAGAGGGTGGGTGGGTATTGTGGTCCCTTCAAGGGTGTTCGCAGGAGATATATGAGTTTACATAAAGATATGTCGGATTTAGATGTCTGGGGTTTGGGAAGCAGGGTCGGCGTGATCTGAGGCTTAGGGTGGGGGGGGGCTTTGGGGTTCAGGGTGTCGAGGGTTTAGGGTTCAGGGCCTAATTGCTTCAGTACCCGATCAGGAGCGAGTTACCCCTATATAACCCAATGGGACCCAATGTAGAACTTCATTAAGCCTGATCGTCCTCTCTGCATCTCTCTGCCAGCAGCTTGTGCTGCAACCACAAATGCAAGGCATCGTCTAGTGAGCTGCGTTCTAGAAGGGCCAGGGTTTAGGGTTTAAGGGCTTCGGGGTTAAAAGGGGGCTATGGACCAGACCAACGAAAGGGTTTGGGCTCTAGGGATGAAGGTCTAAGACCTTTAGCGTTTGGGGTCTGGGACTTGCGGTTTCGGGGTTTGGGGGGGGGCCTTAAGTTTTGGAGGTTAGGGTCTATGGTCTCCCTAAACTCTAAACCCTAAACCCATTATAGTAGTTTCCATTTTATTTTCCATTATCCCTAAATCACCCCAATATATACCCTACTTTAGGGTTTGGGGCTTAGGTTTCCAAGGTCTATGGCCTTGAAGGCCTGGGTTGCGTGGGTCCGAGGTTGGAGTTTCACGCTCAGAGTTAACTGGTACTCTCCCTTTGGGTTTAGGGCTTAGGGTTTAGGGTTTAGGGTTTAGGGTCTAACATGGAAGCCCATATACCCCGGGTTGTAGAATACAAGGACAGTGGTCTTTACAGGACCTTTTGCAGTTCCCATGCGAGTCTGGGGGGTGTTAGCGTTGTGGGGTCCACGGGTAGTCATACCTGAATCCGTTCAGTAAACTGCATGAAGCACTACTGAATCGAAATCCGATTTCCATACTCCCACCCATCCAGCGATGAACCGAACCTCCAAGTATTGTAAGCACCCCCCAAGAGAGGACTCGCAAGGTTGCGAGAGCGTCAGGTAGTAACAGGGGGAACATCATTATACTTTAGGAGGACCCCTCACCCTGTACTAGCGGTAAAATAGGAATATAAGAGGACCCTGATATAATCCCTATGATCCTCTTTTAGTCACTACTACAGGCTGGGGGGTCCACCTAAACCCTAAACCCTAAGTAGTAGCTTCCATGTTCTTTTCCATTATCCTATATCCCTAGTAGTAATATTACTGTTACTATCTGCAAGACGACTGAGTAGAAGGTTCCGAGCTAGGACTTCTCAGAGAGTCCCTACCCACAAGGGTTTAGGGTTTAGCGGATCAGATACTGCAGGTTCAATTCCCCTAAGGATGCAAAGATCCTAATGTAGCTAATATTTGTAGACTTTGGGACCCAATCTAGGCATTGTCTGTATACTTGGATCCCAGGACAGAAGACCTTGCCCTAAACCCTAAACCCTAAAGCCCTAAAGCCTAAACCCTAAACCCTAAAGCCCTAAACCCTAAACCCTAAACAAAAAAAGTTCTGTTTGTATGGGGCGGCCTGGGACATGCAGCATGCGCGTCGGGATGAACCAAGGTCTTTCAATTGCCCTAAGCCCAAAACCCTAAACCCTTCTAAACCCTATAGTTCCCCTTAAGTAGATAGACTAAACCCTTCTAAACCCTATAGTTCCCCTTAAGTAGATAGAATGCCAAGTACTCGCTTATTCGACTTGCCTCCTTGATATGCCATGATCGAGTCGGGTGTGGAGCCGCCTGTGAAGCTTCTAATGAAGTGTTTAGGCTTTAGGCTTCAGGGTATAGAGTTTTGGGATAAAATTCTACATTGGGCCCAAAGGTCTGTAAATGCTACCTACATTGAGCTGCATGGATTCCTAGGTTGAGGTTTAGAGGTTCAAAGCTGATGGGGTCAGGGTTCAGGGATTGAGGGGGCCATTATACCCCCTACCAATCAGCCATAATTAATAATACTGACACTGAGACCCCAAATAATCGGACAGGCAAAAATTCTGGATATTTGGGAGGTCAGGGTGAGGTTTAGGATTGGGTCCACGTTTAATACAGCTGTGTGCGGGTTTGCGGGATTATGCAGAGGTTTTGCAAAGTGTTGTATGCAGGGTCTATATGAGTTGAAATGTCGAGATCACGTCGGGGCTATACCAGGATTCCGCAAGCATGTTTTCTCGTACTTCACGCAGTCAGGTTTTGCTTTCCTATTACCATGCAGGAATGAGTTGAAAGAGGCGTTTCAACAACGTTGGGCGCTTACTTTCTCGTGGCCTTCTGAGGAATTGGATAGACATTTGAAACGTAATTATTGCCTTCGGACATACTACACCCCCAAAACAGTAGCTATAGAGTACATACTTGGGACCCAGAATAGTCTTATGGAAGTCCGTTTGAACTTTGCGCCGTGAGTATAGATACATGGACCTGGACCTTCGGGATTGTGCCCAGCGGAGATATGAACATTTTGCTAGAAACGCTCGATGCTCGTATCTACTTAAGCTTTTAATCCCTTCAACCTCACTAAACCTCTGAACCACAACAATAGCAATATACCCACTATTTGTTGCAGGATACTACTCGCGGCCCCTCAACCCTAAACCCTGAACCACGTAAGTTAAACCAAGGTTTGTCTGGTGTCGTCAAGAGGGGGGAAGCTGCGAGGTTTCTGCAGGTACCTTGGAGGGTCCCCGGCTTCAAACATCAGACTATCAGATATGATGTGAGCTATAGTCTAAACTCCTAGTATCCCCCTTAATAACCACTATAGTAGTCCCATATATAATCCCCTATATAACCCCCCCTTAAGGAGTTTAGACTTTGACTCATATCACCTCTACACAAACATCTCTTTATC